>JAACNH010003219.1:0-30823 GCA_019447015.1 Hymenochirus boettgeri | reverse complement strand
GAAGATAGACAGATATAGAAGGTAGATAAATAGACAGAGAGAAGATAGATAGATAGATAGATAGATAGATAGATAGATAGATAGATAGATAGATAGATAGATAGACAGATAGCGGATAGATAGACAGATAGCAGATAAATAGACAGATAGATAGATAGATAGATAGATAGATAGATAGATAGATAGATAGATAGATAGAAGATAGAGAGATAGAAGATAGACAGATATAGAAGATAGATAAATAGACAGAGAGAAGATAGATAGATAGATAGATAGATAGATAGATAGATAGATAGATAGATAGATGATAGATAGATAGATAGATAGATAGATAGATAGATAGATAGATAGATAGACAGACAGACAGACAGACAGGCAGACAGATAGTGGATAGATAGACAGATAGCGGGTAAATGATAGATAGAAGATAGATAGATAGAAAATAAGAGAGATAGAAGATAGAAAGATATGGAAGATAAATAAATAGACAGAGAGAAGATATATAGACATATACATAGATAAAAGATAGTGTGTGTTCCTGTGTCGGGTTGGGTGTTAAAAAAAAACAAACTTTTTGATGATTAGTCAAAATAGTTTTTTTGACTATGTTACCCTTAAATATGGCTGCATGAAAATGGAAGGGTAGGTCAGTAGGAGTGTGTATCTGTATGTATATGTATAGATAGGTGGCGTGGGGGCCCAATTCAAATTTTGCTGGGGGGCCATTGAATTCTAGTAGCCCCTGCCAACCGCAGTACTGTTATTCATAGAAAGTGCCCCGATCTTTACTTACCATGCCTCTCTCCTTCGCCGGTCTGAACTCCCGGCAGCCATGTCTGTGATGGCTGCCTCTCAGCCAATCACGGACGCGGCTGCCGGTCCCGCCCCCGCTTGCATTTCCGTGCAAGCAGAGGCCGGGGCAGTGCGGTGAAGGATAAAGGCATGGTAAGTAAAGATTGGGGCACTTCTGTGAATAATAGTAATGCGTTTGGGGTTGGGGAAGGAGCAGTACATTATATAAAAAGTTTATTAGAAGGGTGGACATGCCCTTTAAAGTGCTAATTGACAATTAAATGTGTGGGATCTCGTTCATGATTTGTAATTGCTTGAATCAATTCAAATTGAAATAAAAGATGGTATTTTACAAATATAAGTGGTAAATTACATTTAGTTTATACAAGGGTGTTCCTAGGGTTTTTGACACCTGAAACAACTTTTAAATGCCACCTATCCGTAGATAGGTGGCGGCACGTGAAGAGGGCATGGCTTATCAGGGAACATAGGCGTGGCTTGTGGAGGTGGGTGTGGTGGGCTGACTAACACTGACTAGTGGACTGGTGCTAAAGCAGTATTGCAGGAAGGAAGAGTTTTTTAACTGCCGCCTTTTAAGTGTTCTGCAGGGTTGCGCCTGAGCAAATGTTTTCTGTTTGCTTCATGGTAGGGGCACCCCTGAGTTTATAATCTGAAGTTAAGGAAAACATTTTGCAGTGATTTAGAGAAAAGGTCTGTCCTCTCCTTTAGTATCGTTTACTACAACCTTGGTATTCAAGATCAGTGTAGATTGTTTGTTTTGTTTGCAAAAAGAGAATCAGAAAGGTACTTACAGAGCTTCATTTCCCTGTTTGTTCAGACCCAGCCCTCTGCCTTCAGGAAATCGCAACCAGGGGGGGCCAGGCAGCAGCGTCTGTGATTGGTTGAGAGGCAGCCAATCACAGACTACAGCAAAAGTATAAAGCTAGTGCAGCAAACCCCTCAAGGGAGGGGGGAAAGGGCTGCAGTGGCATACCAGAAAACCTCTCAGAGGAAAGGTAAGGGGCGGAAATCTTTTCTTACATTTGGCCCACACAATATAAAGCAAGTTAAGCAATTGGTGTAAAGTTATTTACACATTTAGATAATTTCAGCCAAAGCATCCGATGAAGACCTAAAAATGTACATACGTGGAGGCTGCCAACGACATTGTTTTGGATATGTTGACAATACTAGGGAACAGTAGAATGTGCCCCAGTTTCCAAACTAACCTGGATTAGATTCGGAACTGCTGGTTTTAAAATTCCCAGAAAAGTCAGAACTTATCAATGATGATGGTGAAAATAAAAATTCACAGTCGAAAATGCAGAAATCATGGAGATAAAATTTAAAAAAAAACAGGCTGCTGGGCCACTGTGGCCAATGCTGAGGGCCTCTGTACAGAACTATATTTGGAGCAATCGTCTTCCAGCTTGTGTAACAATCTTACAGCCCGATGCACCGAGAGACCATATGGCAACCCTGCTAACACACCGGCGATATTATAGCAAATAGCCATCTCGGTGCATGCGGATCTATTTAAAGTGCCCCACAATAGAATGCTGCTTTTGACATATGACATCGCTTGTGGAAGGTGCACGGTTAACTTCCACTTTAGCCACATCTACTTCCACTTTAGCCAAGTTTAAGTCACACTACCGATTCAACATCAGTTAGCGTGACTTAAAACTCCAGAACAGGAGTGGTGCGGCTCTTGGTGCATTGTCTGTTGGACACTAGTTTGCACCACTATAATGGATGTATACTATCCCATCTTATATATTATGGTGTTACAATACCAAGCGTCTGGAAGTTGCACTCCACCCAAGGTAAGGTCATGTGGTCAGGTGAGTAAAGTACTTAGCAGGTGAGTTAGCCCAAAGGAATCCAGCCACGGTGCAGCAAGGACTTTCAGCTCATAAAAGGCAAGTACTGATAGCGTAGGAGCCAGCTGAAAAGCAAACCTTGACGTGGTGACTGGGCTTAAAATAATTTGGCCAAGTTATTGAAACCAATTGCTTTTATTTATCTAGAGAGAATGGCAGGCTTTTTTAAAGCAGCATCATAGAGGGAATAAACAGTAAGCAAATTGAATGGGGTGTGCACTAGGCTTCTATTTTGTATGTATACTATATTAAATTGGTCAATAGTGGCACATTGTAATGATGTATACTATCCCATCTTTATATATTTTGAATGTCTTGGTATGTAGAGAATGCGAACAATACGTATAATAACATGTATCCGTCATTGCGTTTGTCTCCTTTTACTGCTTTGCACTTTGCAGTTTGAACGTTTCCTTTATCTAATGTGTTTACATAGCTGTATAGTGTAAAAAGTCACATATACCATCTCAGACACCACCAAGAGGAAAGTTAGAAACCGGTGCCCTCCTGAGAAGTAATTATTCGATGATAATTCATTGAAGTTGAACCCCTATAGCTCTGAACTGTTACATTCATTTCTATAAAAAGGAATTCTCTTCTAGCTTACTCATAGTTTGAGATTTATTTGCTCTTTAATAGCCACAGGAACTGCTGCCAAACTGATCATCTGTCTCTTGTGGAACAATGTACTCAATCTCTGACTCGGTACTGATTTTGTTGCCAAAGCCGTGTGTAAGCTACAGCTATTTCTATATTTCATGTTAAACTATTGTGTGAGAATTTTTTACATACAACAGATAAAGCAGTTCTTACAGTACTGCCCAGTTCATGAACCAATGCGATCATGGTTTCTCTCCATAGCCTCTGGTTCCCATCAAGGAAAAGCTACCGTATATACTCGAGTATAAACCGAGTTTTTCAGGCTGAAAAATCAGCCTGAAAACTCGGACTCGGTTTATACTCGAGTCAACAGCTTACCTGAGCATTCCCAGCCGCACGATCTTTCTCTCTATGGGCGCGCGGCCTGACGTCCACTGCCCGGCGCCAAGCCCGGCGCCGTGCAGTGACATCAGCCGGCGCGCCAGTACAGGAATGGGCGCGCGAGGCTGCCAGAATGCAGAGCAAGTTTACCGGTACTGGCACACAGTCTGCTCCCCAGCCTTACAACAGGAAGCCCTTCAGGTACAAACTGAACTTATAAAGGAAGATATTTGTTAGAAATATGGATATTGGGGGGACCAAATAATTGGAGCCTGGAAGTCAATAAAAATCTACATCTGGTTTGCTGTAGATCTCTATTAAACACTATATTTGGACTGAAAGATCATATTTGCTCATAGATTTATATGTCGGACTCTTAATGTTAACAAAATCAACGCACCCCAGCTCTATATAAAAATAAAAGTAGGGAAGTTAAAATTGGAATCTGTAAGTATCAAAGCTGGATGTTCTTTGAGAATCAAAATGGAAACAGATTACCAGAGACCTTAACATTTTAGAGAGACAAAGATTTCGGTACAAACTGAAATCTATCTAATCTCTACCATTCTATCTATCTATCTATCTATCTATCTATCTATCTATCTATCTATCTACTACTAATCTCTGCCATTCTATCTATCTATCTATCTCTGCCATTCATCTATCTATCTAATCTATGCTATTTATCTATTATCTATCTATCTATCCATCTATTTTCTATCTATCCTTACATTCATCATCTAATCTCTGCTATTCTATCTATCTATCTATCTCCCATTCATCTATCTATCATCTATCTATCTCTACATTTATCTACTATTCTACCATTCTATCTATCTATCTATCTATCATCTATCATCTATCTTATCTATCTAAGTCTCATTCTGTCATCTATCTATCTATCTTCTATCTAATATTATCTATTCTTCTATCTATCTAATCTTGCATTCTATATATCCTTACATTCTATCTATTATCTATCTACCTCTACCTTCTATCTATCTATTATCTTCTATCTATTATCTATCTATCTATCTATCTATCTATCTATCTATCTGAATGCCACCCATCTATCTATTCATCATCTACTGAATGCCACCCTCACTTGCATTCAGATGTTTGGAAACTAAACTCCCAGCTAATAAGCATGTGGGGTTGTATTGCTACTTCTTCAAACATTTGCCAAGTTCTACCCTCGTTTATACTCGATCAAAAAACTTTTATTAGGTTTTGCTGAAATTGGGTACCTCGGTTTATACTGGGTCGGTTTATACTCGAGTATATACGGTATTTATTCATTGTGCTTCCCAATTTTCTAAAAATGGGCACAACTTATTATTAAGGGCTACCAGCCCGAATGTAAAAAGTAAATCACCCCCAAACATAAACGTAATGTTTGAAATGTTGAAAATATAAGTTAACCTAATCCTGCAAATGCCGTTTCCCCTGTTTCTGCTTCTGGTTCTTCTAGTTGTAACTGTCAGTAGGATTTGACAGTGATATCACAGCCAGATGAATGTTAATCCATGTCTGCCCTACTGAGCATTCAGCTCAGTAAGGTTCTAATGCTCATTTTCCATGAGACATCAGTAAGCATAGGGCATACAGTAATGGATTCATAGGACAAACTATGATATATAACATATTTTAATTCTTGCTAAAATATGTTTTATGAGGGTGGAGTTGTCTTTATAAGTAAAAAACAAAAAGAAAAAATTCAAAAAGGTGGGAACAAAAAAGAAAAACACAAAAAGAAAATGGAACAAGAAGATAGAGGAAAAATGAAAAAGAGGACGAAAAGAAAAAACAAGAGGGAAGAAAAAAGTAAGTCAAAATAAAAAAGAGGAAAAAAGTGGAAGAACAAAAGAGATACAAAAAACTCAAAAGGACAAGAAAAACAGGCTAAGAAGGATAAGAAAGCGAACGGAGAAAAGGGAAAATAAAGAAAAGGGGAAAGAGGAAAGGACGAAAAAAGGAAGATAGAAGAGTACAAGCAAGTGCCGAAACATCTTGAATGGCAATCACCTAGGTATATCGACGAACAACTTAAGATTTATAAATTACCGGGGATGTAGGCGGAAACTGATATCAACGCATATATTGTACACTCTACAAGGGCACAACTTAAAAGGGCATAGCCAGCCCGAAATGAAACACAGGAGAATCACCCAAAAACTAAAGTAAATTGAATGAAATAAATATAAATCAAACTGAAACCTGCCCAATCTGCACCTCTCCGGTTCCAGTAGGTAGTAGGATTTAGCACAGTTGAATAACCAGCTATGTCTACCCTCCCCGCCTTGCCTCATGACGCATCGCTCGGCTCAGAAGGTCTATGCCCATCTCCACCCCTAGCCCAGAAGCGCAGGCTAGCCAGTACTGGATTATGCACATATACCTTTTACTATCCCGTCTATGCCCCGCGCCCGCTGCCGCAGTCTCGTCCTTCCCATAACAAAAAGCAAAAATTCATTGGCAACAGATTACTATTTTTCTGATGTTGTCTAGGCCTTGTGAGAAGATAACAATCAGCGTTTTCTATGGTTACCATGTTTACACGATATTGCATAATTTGAATATTCTACTGTGGGTTGTGTAAAAACTCATTAAAAAAAGGAAGTAAAGTTCTACACATTTACCAATGCATTATTTACTAATCAGGGCAGCAAAGCTTAGTTTGCCCCATTCTAACTTACCCTGTATAGGGTTTCCAATCATTTTCTATTCATTTTAAAACAGTCAACACCCCCTGTAGGTGATGCAAGTTACTGTACTTGACAATAAAACACGTTCTGGTTGGCTGGTGGTATTAATTAATAGCAAAGTCTCTCCTTTAATTTACAGCCATTGTTAAGGTTCTAGTTGCCTTTTTATTATTGTTCAGTGGGATTTGATATTTAATGATCTTTCTTTCCCTCTTCTTTGTTTAAGTGATGCATAGATTTACCTCTTTTTACTATAAGTAAATTATGATGGTTGACAACAGTATTTTTATCTAATATGGGATGGGATATGATGTTGCTAGGGGCTGTTGGAAAAAAAAGGATACACATCTACCTATTACTATTTTTCTCTATTCTAAAAATAGAGCCTTTTTAATAAAGCTTTAAACTTAAAATTCAGACTATACTGTAAACCAGTGTCTAGAAAAGGATCCAGAACAGACAGGCACTCGATCTCCATAGGTCTTGGGTTCACTTGCATGAGCAAATAAGAAAGAGAATGGATAAAAAGCAAAGCTTATTTGATCATATTAAGACACGCTGCATACCAAGCTGTCTCTGTGTTTGGTATGCTGCATGCTTTTAAAGGGTCACTATACTCACTCAAACCCCTTTAAATTATCTGAAACTACAATTTGAGAGAAGTAAGATGGTGGTACACATAGTACTAATTGCTCCCACCCTCCCTTACTCACTGCCTCCTTGTGTAGTGTTTTGACACTCATAAGTTCCGCACAGCATCACTATAGAAATTGCTCTGCTCACACATTTCCCCATGCCTTCTTTTCTCTGCTGTCTCTTAAAGGGAAACTGTGGCCCAAAAATGACTTTAGGTAAATTATAGGAATTGCTCCCCTGGGAATTTTTGCAATGTATTTCCATTGTTTATTTTGCATAGTTTTGAAAATATTTACATTTTTGTGTGTGATATGCCAACAGCACCACCAGGTCCCTGCACTTCCTGCTTCCTGCTTCTGCTCGAACTGTCAGTCAATCTGTCCTGTGTTCTCCTCCCCTTTGCAGCCCCCTGGTCTCTCCCACTCATGGACCCCATGGTCCCTCCAGTTGCAGGCCCCCCATGGTCCATTATCTTACAGCCCCATGTGGCCCTGCCCACTCATGGGTGTCTAGGCCCCGCCCACTCATAGGTGTCTAAGCCCACACCCATTCTGGGTGTCTAAGCCCCACACACTCATGGGTTTGTAAGCCCCACCCACTCATGGGTGTCTAATCCTGCCCACTCGCAGGTGTCTAAGCCTGCCCACTCGCGGATGCCGTGGGTTACTCAGACCCCCTTACATTCTCTGTCAGGACTTCACACAGCAGAGAGGAAGAGGGACTTCCTGTCTCCTCACACACTGAGGGAGTCTGAGGCTGTGCTCGCCGGCGTCACTGTGCAGGAGAAGCCTTAGGAATGTCACATGTCAGCCTTCCACCCATATTACTTTCTGGTCAGTCATTTCTGTATATCTTGGGCTGTGAAGCACATAGAGAGGTGGTTGATTGCTCATTTTAAAGGTAGGAAACTGGCCTTTCATTTAAATGTAACTTGTTTGGAGGCCACAGTTCCCCTTTAATTGTTGTAGAAAGTGTGCTGGCAGGCAGCCAAAGATCCTAGAAAGAGGTCAGGGATGGGGGAAACATTATTACTGCTTTGGAGTGACAGGTCTTTCCTTGTTCATGCTGTGATTGCAAATTATAATTTCACAGAATCTACAGCTGAAGTAGTGGGATTTTGCTGTATACTAAGGTATAATTTTTGAGTAAAGACACCCTTTAATATGACGCCTTTTTTTGAAGATGCCATCTCTTCCACCATTTTCTTCCATAAATCTGTTTCTGAACCCCACATAACCCGTAATTAACCCCCTGACACAGTTTTATACAATTATATACAGGGCCTAATGTTATGGGGGGCGTTCCTAAAATATGGGCCAGCGGGAGGCACTGGGTACTGTTTGATAACAAATGACAAGGTTCTAGATGTTTGACAGTCAGATTATTACCATTTGTGTATTCAGATTCATTAAAAGAAAATAATTTCCACAAATAATACCAACCTCTGCCTAATTAACAATAATAGTTTGGTTAATGCTGCACATTGGTGTTTATTAATTTGGGCTGAAAGAGATAAATTCTGTTCTATTTTCTTTTATTCCACCCATGTTTGGACTGTATCCCCTCCGAAAGTTTTCAAACTAGAGACACGAAATTCAGCACAAATGTGCAGAAAATATTGGAGAAATGACAGACTTCTCCAATGAATTACAGTTGTGTTCAAAATTATTCTACCCCCAATGCTGTAAAGGGTTTTAGGAATTCAGTGTACATTTGTAATTGTGTTCAGAATGAAATCTTACAAGGACTTTTTAAAGAACCAATTGCAACTAAAATGACATTAATTGTTTTTGTAATACAGTATTAAAGTTTTTTTGTGATTACTTCATTGACACAATTATTCAACCCCTTAAAGACTACCGCTCTTAAGAACAGAGGTTCATTCAAGTGTTTTCGATCAGGTATTGATCTAACTGATAATGATGTGAGCACGAAAAAGACATTTGTGGTATTTCATTATAAATGTTATGTTATATTTGTCTGACTTACAAGTGTGTCTTGTTTAATTGTAAACAAGATGACTGAAATGATCAAAATCAATGTCAAACTGGCCAAAACTGGCCAAAATCCATTTCCATAACCAATGGAATATGGAGAGGCTATGTGTGCTTCATCCACAGTGGTTTTCTGGGAGGGTTTTATATCTGTCATAAGAAAATGGGGCCCCCTTGTGGTTGCTCCCCTGGTGAGTTACAACCCTGCTACTAAATAAATGAAAATTAGTTATTAGATAGATATTTTCATATATCGTTTGCAATGTGTTTATGTGTGTTAGGGATGAACCAGAGGTTTTTTTAGATTAAAAACTATGGTTCTGCTGTTGAAATTACATGGTTGAAATGAAAGAAAAAGTTTTGATCTGGAGTTTATATTTGAAACCAGATAATTTCAGTCAAAATTCTGCATTGAAACTGGGAATTCTGCAAAGAAACCCAAGCATCTCATATGCTAGTGTGGGTGGTGTGGTGTGTGTGTGTTGTGTGTGTGTGTGTGTGTGTGTGTGTGTGTGGGTGTGTGTGTGTGTGTGTGTGTGTGTGTGGTGTGTGTGTGTGTGTGTGTGTGTGTGGGTGTGTTGTGTGTTGTGTGGTGTGTGTGTGTGTGTGTGTGGTGTGTGTTGTGTGTGTGTGTGTGTGTGTGTGTGTGTGTGTGTGTGAATTACCGTAGAAAAGATTATCATGTGTGTTAACAGGATCATATAACAAAGTGTGACCACTTGCAACTCACTTTTCCTAAATAAGATGCACCTGGGGATGGTTTGCACCTAACTTGGTAACATAAGTTTTATCATGTTTTGAGCATATGTTTCTTTATAAAAATCCGGAATCCAAAAAGTTCCATCTGGCTAGCAGAGAAAAAAAACATCTGAGAATGGAATCGCCTTATTTAGCAGCACTGATTTAATATATGTTTTGTTTTTATTTTTTGGGGAGGGAGGGGGGAGAAATGTTGGCTTTTTAACATAGTAATTGAGGTTGAATAAAGACATTCGGCCATCAAGTCCAACCATTTTAAATATTGCGGTAACGCTGCGATTTTTCCACGGTGATGTGCGGCAGTAATTGAAGTCCGAAAAATAACGGACTTTTATAAATATACCCTATGTATGCATGTAGCCCGTAGTAAACCAGACATTTTCAGACCATTGAACTTTGTCTTTTGTGGTCACTTTATTGAACACAAAATCTCAAACACTATTACCCACAGCTGGGGCCAATTGGGTAATTACCCAAGATATTAAACTGTCAAAACTACTGCTCGCTTGCAGACGGAAAGCTTGTTTGTCTGATACTCATGCCACAGTACACACAAAACCCAGATGTCCTTTCTAGAGAGTCTAAGGCAGAGGCCACTCTGAAACCGTGCGCACGGAAGCGTGCAACTTAACGCTCGCATTCCCGGCGCACAAGAGCACAATGCCGTGGGATTGCATTCATCCGATGATTCACAATCGGAGCGTATTCGATTGCACATTGCAGCTTTCAGTAGCGCACTAGTGTGGCCACATCAACTGGGCCATACTAGTGTGTGGTTTAAAAAGCTTGATCGGGTCCAACATAAAAGCGCATGAGCCTTTACTGTTTATGTCCGTAAGCAAAAAAGCCGTATTGAAAGCGGATATCTGGTAAGTTCTAGAATTTCTAGGCAGATTTAAAAATGCATTTTTTATCTAGAATAGTCTAGACATAATTCACAAGAATTATTAATGAACCAATGATGCTACCGTTGACTTTCTGCCACAAGAGCATATAGACAAAATTAAAAAAATGATACAATTGTAATTAAGATAACAAACATGGTTGCTGCTGCAGAATCACTACATTCTTTGATAAAATGTAGCTCATTACTTCTAAATATGATTAAACAATATAAAAAGACTCACTAATAAGCCAGACTAGGTAATGTTGATATTCCTTTATTCAGCCTTCAACATTCCTCTGTTTAATTAAAAAAACTTTTATTGCTTTGGATTTTTATTGTTTAACAATAATTAATGGAATCCGACACCCAGGTGTCTTTATGGGATTCCATATATGCATGTATTAGTTTTCTACTTTCAGTGAACCTTGATGTAATGAGAATTCTCATTACAGTCAGAAAATAAAATGGGGAATGGATTTCTTGTTGTTATGAGTAAGTAGTTAAAGGGTATCTCCAGCCTCTCAAAGAATTCCTAGTTTAAGGACCTCCCCAAATGTAGTTATAGTTATGTTTTCCATCGGATGTAACCAATGCTGCCTAGTTGTAACCTTGTTTTAGCAATAGCAGAGGAGGTGTGGAAATGCGAGGGAGGGGTTGTGTTCAGTGAATTTAGAAACATCTTAGAAAAGGTTAAAACGAAAAACTATATTTTGGGGGGTTCTGGTGACTTGTCACTCAGTTGTCTGTCTACAACCCCAATTGCTTTTTTACCAGTTTATACATGCATTGTAACCAGATATTCAATATAAGTTCTGTTCTGGCAAAGGTATCTTTCTCATCCCTCTGCTCAGTGAGCTTTTTATATGCTTGAGCATGTGCAGAAGAGGTGAGTGAAGCAGCAGTCAATCATTGGTTGTAAAGTCAGCAGTCGCAGCCTTTATTGACTGCATATAGGGAGGGACCAGCTTGCTCAGCCAGAATGAGGACAATAATATGTGGTTAGTAATGCAGGTAATAAAGTGCAAAATATATCAGTTGGAGTTGGGGGCAGGTAACAGACAATTGACTAGTTTTTTGTTTTTAGGGTGAAACATTGCCTTTAATGCCTGCTGGGGACCTGGTATTACTGCTGAAATGAGTGGCACTACCATGTGAAAATGCAACCCAATTCAATCGTGTTCAAAAAACCTTTGGGAAATTCGGTTTTTAGGGCAAGCGATCTTAACCCCAAGTATGAGTGTCTGGAAATTGTTATATTCTACCTTGCAAGTTGTGATTTTTCTTCTTTTTTTTTAAACAAAAAAACCTTTCAGACTTTATAAAATAAAAATTCATCCTACTAAATTCTTTTTCACAGGTAAATATTGGATTACGGTTTCCATCATTAAGACTTCAAACCACAGAAAGGAATCATTACCACAAGAAGATCCAGATGCCGTCATTGTGACTCATCAAAGCACAGTGATGACTCTATGCCAATGAAGCACTTTAAATCTCCCACCAAGGAAAGCTGCAGCCCATCTGAAGCTGATGATACAAAAGCATTAATAGAATCTACTAAGTGTTCCCCTTTGATTAATGTAACAAGACCACTTGACCATTCTTCACCAAAGCGACAATGGGACCAGCTTTTTCCTGCAGGACCTCACTTATCTCATTGCTAGGTCAAAAGACAGCCTTTGTAGTATGAGAAGAGCATCATCAGTACACAATATAGAAGGATTTACTATCCATCCCAAGTGTGTTTTTAGAGACCGCCATGCAAGTGAAGGTATGATTACATATAATAGCAATTTGCATTAAAAACCTTGGCCGTGATTTATAAAGCAGGGGTACCCTTAATTGATTCTTGTTGTAAATTACCACTCTTATTGCATTTAAGGATCAGTATTCTATTTAAAAATCATAATTTAAAGGACAATTATACTCACCTTCCCTCTGCTCCACACCTTCGTGCAGTAACAAGCGTGCCTTCCTATTGGCCTCGTCGCCAACAGGGAGGAGGGGGCGGAGCCTACCAAAGCAGCGTTGCTGCAACAAGCTGATGTAGGTTTCGTGAATCCCGGGGTGGGGACCTAGCGGTTCAGGTCCTCACCCTGGGTAAAAGCTACTGCACGAGGATGTGGAGCGGAGGGAAGGTGAGTATAATTGTCCTTAAGTATTAATATTGAGATCATTTTATTATCATATTATTTAAGGAAGGATATTCTTATTTAAGGACAGTTATCCTTATTTAAAGGGCATGCCCACCCCAAAACTAAAATTTAACCCCATACTGGCCGCACTGTATAGTGTTAAAAAAAAAAACTTACCATACATCTCTGCACTAAATGGTTCTCCTGCAGTGAATATCCAAAGTCCAGGAAACTGAAGATTAGGAACTGTCTTCCTGTGTGAAAGGTTTCCACCTCATCCTCTTCCTCTGAGAGGACAGTGGCATGTGCAGGGGAGCCCTTTCCTCTCCTCCCTCCATCCCTCTGGAGCCTTATTTGCTGCCGGGTGTCCTACTTCTAAAAACTCTTAACACATTGTAGGGCACCCTAGCCCACCCCAAACCGCTAAGTCCATTGTTAAAAAAAGCTGCAGAACTCTACTATCCTTCGTTCCCCCGGAGTTCTGTATTGCAGCAGCAGCTGACGGTCAGCCCCCTTCTTGCAGCTCCGGAGGATTGTAAGTAGAGTTCTACACCCTTTTTTTAACAAACAAACCTAGCATTGGGGGGGTGGGCTAGGGTCATCTACAATATGTTAAAAGTTTATTTTGCAGGTGGGACATGCCCTTTAAGGACTGGTTATCTTTATTTTAAGATCGGTATTTAGGTATTATTTAGGAATGAGTGATTATTCTTAACTAATATTGTTATTCAATGCTCTTATTGTAGAATACTCCTGCTTAATAAATATGCCCACTATTTGCTATATCTATAACCTAGCAACCAAGCATGTTAATATGTAAAATAATTATGTTCTTTTGACATCCCTTATCTCTATCCGCTGTGCTTGTGAAGGTTCTCATTCATCCAGGTCATGGTATATCTGTTGTATTCAATTAGATCAACTGGACTTGAGGTTTAGTTCTTGAAGACGTTTCGCTAGTCATCCGACTGGCTTTCTCAATTCAGAATGACTTGTACAAGAATCGTGGCAATTATGTACCCTGGAAAATCTCAATTAGCATATCACAGCCAAGTGTTAAGGGCTGGCTTGCATAGGGCTAAGAGGTGGTATAACACCTCTTAGCCCTATGCAAGCCCGCCTTAACACTTGGCTTGTGATATGCTAATTGGGACTTTCCAGGGTACATAATTGGCACAGATTCTTGTACAAGTCATTCTGAATGAGAAAGCCAGTCGGATGTCTAGCGAAACGTTCAAGAACTAAACTCAAGTCCAGTTGATCTAAGAATACAACAGATATACTCTATCCGCTGTATTCTAAATTATAGTGCTACACTTAAAAGTACTGGTACCAAGGGGCAGAAATTTTGAGCCCAGATGATCATAGATCTGAAAATTTTTACTTGATTGTCTGGGAACCCCCAAGGAAAATTATTAAACACTTGGCACCATTTAAACAATATCAGTTTTAAACCAAGAATGTGGAGTTGTAACAGGTAAGTTTTGAGGTGCACTCCCCTATCTCCATGCCCCAAACGGTAAGAGTTATGAACAAATTACTGAAAGGGAGGCACACTCCAAAGTGCTTCACAGCATAACTTATTATTCAGTGCTGAACAAAGTCTAAAATACATACAACGTTTCGGGGTTTTTCCCCCTTCCTCAGGTGTGTTCAGTACTTTGTTCAGCACTGAATAAATAAGTTATGCTGTAAACTTATTAAAGGGATAAACTTAAAGGATTTTATTAGATCTAGAGCTGGATACTTAGTAATAAAGGAATGTCTTAATATTAAAAGGTAAATCATTTTTAAGCAGGAATTTTTCTGTGGATAAATCTATAAGATGAATTATTACTTACCATATATTTGCAATTTCAGTGCAAATGGTATAATATAATTGTCTACTAATTGTCTGCTGTTTGATATTAAATATCCGAATAAAGTTCATGGTCGCACACTACTATGAACATTATAATGTTATAATGTTACATGCTGCACACAATGTTTCGGGGAACTCAGCCTTTATCAGGTCTTATGAACCTCATTCCAAATTCTACAATTTAAAAAAAAAAAACATTTACATTTATTAAAATGTAAAATTAACATTTTACTGTAGCTATCTCATAATACTAACCTTTCAGATTAATTATTATCTGAATATTTGAAGGTCAGATTAATTCATTATAGCTAGGGCAACTGTGGTCTCCAAACAAGTTAGGATTAAGCCCTGCAGTCTTTCCTTTCAAATTAACCCTAAATCACATATGTGAGAAATATATTGTAGATAATGGTATTAATATTATGGTAAAAATCTGCTTCCAGTAGCTGAGTGGCATCACCTGACACTCTGTTTCTACCTGTCCCCAGGGGCAGAGCATGCTTACTTAAGGAGAACTAAACCAAAAAATGTTTACACTCCAGAATCTGAACATATACCCTCTAAAAACTGTAAAATAGCAATACATTAAATAGCATTAAAGTAAATGTTGCCACTTGAAGAACTGGATGAAAAACTGTGTGTATGTACAGTTACTGGCCACACCCATGATCTCAGTCGCATGCTCCCTGCCTATTCTGTCCTGTAAAAGGATTGGCTAGAGGCTACTAGTGGGTGTGACCAACTGTACCAAACTGTAACAAGTTCCTGCAGTATCTTAGGACTGAGCATGTGTAAAGAACATAATGGTCAGTGACCAATCTGCGATACTGGAACACTGGGAAATAAGACACGTTAGAAAGTTAAATTTCTATATAAAAGGTGATACACTGATTACTGCTTTTTTTAACAAGGAGATGTGCCTTCTATTTCAATGTTGTTGAGGCACGGTATTATTAAAAAGCCTTAATAAATATGGCCCACGGAGTTGCCAACTTTTAAACCTTTTTTAAGCCAAAATCACTCTAAAGAGCCCCCATTTTCCAGATGGAGTGAGTCAATTGCGGTGCATATTACATTCTATTTTACATGTATGTGGCGTGCCACTTTCTTGTATTTTTAGTCTTTGACTTTCTTAAACATGTTTGTCAACAATACTCCTTACAGTTGATGTGGAGTAAACTAGGTCCCAAAACTTAATTGCAGAGTTGACATCACTTAAATTTATGAACTATTTAGAATGACCCTTCTATTACAGTGTTTTTCTAAATATGACTGCATGGCTTGGTGCTTGATTTATAACCTGTGTCAATGGGTTTGAATGAAAAACCTAAAAATGTCTACTGATACTTTTGTTCACTCGCCCACTTAAAGAAAACATTCTTCCAAGTATAGACAATAGATAAAATAGATTTTTTATCATTTCTCTGCCATAGCGGTTTTCAGATCTGCTTGCAGCTCATTTTGTTATATGTTTCCAACATATTGAATATATAATTTGAGAGACATAGTGTGAATATTTCATTAAATATTCAGCTATGGATTATGGTTCCATGAACATCTTGCTCAGCCAATCATAGGATTCTTATAATTACTCATTATATAGCTGTGCAACATAGTTTTAACCATTAAAATATCTGTAAAAAGATTTAACCAACCAATACTTACTAATTGGCTGGTAAATCTAGTCCACAGAGACTTCCTGTAGGTCTTACTGTAGGTCTATTTTATTGATTGTTGGAAGAAATCATTAAGAATTAATATAGCTGTTTACAGCAATCCGTAAATTAAGATCTAAGGGGGAGAACATTAATGGTAAATTTTACATGGGAGCTCTGCAGCTCTGCAAAGAAGGGAGAGAGGTATAGTTTTAAAGGGCAACTATACCTCTTCGCTTCTTTCCCTTGCCAATATAAGGGCAGCAGCAGAAAATATCTTTCAAAGTAGGGGTTGGCATCCTGGTTTGCAAGACTAGAGTGTGATTTAGAATTACACCTCAGATCTGATGCTCGAGAAATGTATTTAACTTTTTAAAAATATAAAGACAATGACAAATCCAACATATTTTAGTCATGTAATATTTTTCATGATTTGATGTTTCTTGTTGTTTCCCTAACATTGTGTTAGTGGTTCAAATTGTGTTCTTTATTATAGGTTATTCAGAGTCTTTCAGATCTCAAGCCCAACCTCTCTGTATAATACTACAGATAATCTTCCATTATAAAAAAAACACCTGATGTATACAAACTATGAAACGCTTATTAGGCTAGTTATCACAATATTCTAAAGCAGACAGTTAAGTGATGTTACATATAACCAGTGCTGTTATGGACTATTAAAGGGACACTATACTGAAAAAATGACTTTGCCTTATCTTAATCTATAATTGAAGTAACACTTACTACTTGATTTGTGTGTGTTTCTGCATGCCTTCAATGCAGCACACATTTTGTTTAGGAGCAGTATCCCCCCTCCCTCTTTTAACCACTCCCACTTCCATCCGACCTGACTTTTTTCCCATAAAACAACTGTCAAGCCTGCACACAGCATACAGCATTCCAACTATCAAAACTCTGTCACCATTCCAGCTATTGTTAAAACTACTCACAGAAGAATAGTTTTTGAGAGGAGGAACTTGATTGACAGCTGAAATATAAGAAGTTTTAGATTGGATATAAAGAAATAGGGGGCAGATCAACAACAAAATGATACAGTGGTGGTTGGGAAGATTATAGTTTCCAGTTATTGTCAATTTAAAATAACCTTATTTTCAGTATAGATGCCCTTTTAATATTTATGGCTTATGAAGGATCCAATGTGCACATAGGGGGAAAAATTTAATTTGTAATATTTGAAGGTGCAAGTTACACCAGTCTAAGAGAATCTAGAAACATAGCAGATCTTCCAACTAAGAAAAATAAGCTTTCTTTTTAATGAAAATGTCACCCCCTGCAGTCTATAGCTCTAATAACTAGCTCTGTATTTAGCAAATTACAATAAAATAGATAATGGTCCCAACTCTAAATAATGAAGTAATGAATGTCGCCAGTGTATGAAACTACAGAGTCTAGTATTTCACAAAGGGTTAATTCACTGGTCATACAATTTGTGCTCTAGTCAGTTAAATGGTTTGCATTATATAATGTGAAATACATCTCAGAATTTCTCAGAATTTAAAATATCAGCTTCAGTCACAGAGGAAACCAAACCACCTTATTGATCTCTCCTTTTCATAAGGTTCTGTTCTGTTCAGAGTAGAATGGCGGATTTCCCAGCTATGGCTTTTAATGTGACTCTTTATATACAGTCTGGTTAATTAGAAAGGATCCACACATAGGGAACAAATTGCAGGTCTGTACCTGGTAAGTCAGTTAGGAAAATGTAAAATTGTTGCATTAGCTGTTTTCCAGGGAAAAATATGCAGTTCTTCTACTTTATAACATCAAGTCTTTTACGGGATTGTTGTTGGAGTCTCCAAATGTCAATTGGTATAACATTCATATGGTGTCAGTGTGGACAGTTTATTATTTTGCCCTGATTGGTGAGGTACAATGTGGTGAAGGCCCACTCCTTCACACTAAAATGTAGTAAAATAACAACCCCTCCCAACCTCATACTATTTAGAAAACAATAAATAGAACAACTATATAACACCAATCTATTATGCCCTGCAATTCAACTGACTTCTGTTCCTGAGCCTCCTGTATTTGCAAGCTCATAAAAAGCTTGGCCAGCTTTAAGAGGACGTGGCAAACTTTTTTAAGAAGGAAGAAAAGTGGTATTGCAGTTTTGAGGTTTGGGGAGAAAATGTACTTGGGGAGGACTGGTATGGGGGGATCGAGGGCAAACCTACGGGTAAGAACCACTAAGTTTAGGTCTTGGGTACTATTATGGAAGGGGAGGTTGTTGGAGTCGAGTGCAAAACTTGAACACTGTATTGAGTGTACAGGAAAATGATGTACAAAACGAAGAATTGTAATATGTTGATTTAGCCACATTTTTTCTCTTTTATAATAATTTAGTAACAACTATACTGAATATTAATATATATAACAGATGTTTTTCATTTTCAGCTGAGATAAAACTGGGTCTCTTTTCTTTTCTTTTTTATTTTTATGAATATCAGACAATGGTCGTGATATTAAAGGTAATGTACCTTACCAAATCTCTACTTAATGCCTAGCGTGCCACATTGCTCGGCATGTCTACATGCTTGCTGTGCATGATTTATATGATTTTTTTTTGCTCAGGCTGACCTTATAGTAAGTAGGTGCGTAAAGAAACCAGCATCGCTTGAACTTTTTATTTGTTCAAAATTGTACAGATCAATGGGCTGGTATAAACTCTTCTGGCTGAATAATAAAATAGAATTTAGTAGAATACAATTTGCATGCCAAAAAGTGCCTTACTGGTGATTTATTTTGAACTTTGCAGGATCGCAGATAATAAATGTAAATTAAAAAAATACTTTGCTGCCCGAAGCCAATGTTTTACAAAGTGTTCCAAAGCGTTCTGGCCGCAAAGAGGTTAATTATGAGATATTAAATTTGGCGATTTGCCTTCACTCTTTTGTCTCCTTAAAACTAGTTTCTCATTCCTGGATTTCAGGGGGTATGGTAATTTTTTGGAATGTTTATCGAGATCAAAATATGCATGCATAACTTTTTGAAATACAGTACCCACTGAAACATTTCCTACCTCTCAGTGTGTGGAATAAATGTTGCACACGTGTATTCTAGACCTGGGATATCTAACTGCAGCCCAGCAGATGTCTGAAAATGGCAACTCCCAACCTTCCTGGATGCGTATGCAACCAGTCGAGTGTGTTGTAAAAACATTTGAAAACATCTGAAGGGTTGAGGTGAAACATCTCTGTGCCTAGACACTTTTAACATTATAAAAACGTTTTACATTTCTGCCTCCAAAAGGAAGTAGAGCAGTTAGTTCATTGTAGTGCATTGTGATGTGAGCCTGTGGGAAATAATTCAGTGCGGTGTTTTAAATTTCCCATGCATGCTGTGTATGATTGCAATGCAATACAATGTTGTATTCTTACTAACCATCACAAGTATTTGTTCTCATGGAGTTGCTAATATAGTAGCGGAATGCCTTGTTATATCAATCATGCATTAACTTCTGTGGTTTTCAAAAAGCTCTTACAATCTGTGGATTTCATTGAAAACATTTTAACATCTTGCATTTTGTCTTTTCAATGTGCTAGTGCCAAGCGTGTTTGCATTAAGATACTGTTTAAAATAAGCACTGAATGAATAGGAAATTTAAGATGTTGTATAAGTTGCAGTTCCTCAAGGAAAGTTAAAACCAGGAATCTAATAACAAAGTTAAGGGTCAGACTCTTGATGAAATATTTATAATCATACACAAAATCAGGCTCCACAGCCACCCCAAATTTGGTAGTATAGTTGTGTTTTTGGCCTGTATTGCTGTTTGGGACCACAAGCCAATCCCTGAACTGGAACTTGGGCATGACCGGGCCATGGATGGATGGCTCTGAGTGGATCGGGTGGTACAGTGTGAGATGTGGGTAGATTGGGTGGTGACACTAGCAGGAAATGTCCCACCTATTTCCTGACCAATACAGATGGTTTGCTTAATTATAATCCTAAAAGCAAATATCTGCAATGTTATTGGTTGCATTTGTGGAATTTTACATTTTACCTACAAAATACTTACAAAATAATATTAGATTGTCAAATATAATTTTACAAATTTTAAATTGTGTATTTTTTGTGATTGCTTTTTGTGAGGTTTACATTTTATTTATGTAGTATGTTTATTTATAAAGTGCCACTTGGAGACAATAACATAATACAAAAAAGTCATACAAGGGGAACAAAATGTAAATACACATAAATTATATAAATATAATAGTGCCTAAGCCTTGCCACAAGAGGAAAGGAGGTCCCTGCCTTACAATCTAGTTAGGAGGGTGCATACAGGTACAAAGGAAAGGGTAATAGTGAGACGTATGATGTACAGATTAAAACAATCATATATGTGCTTGTTACCAGATAGGCAGGATGTAAGGATAAATGTAAACCTGCTGAATTTTCTTAATGAAAGAGCGCGGGAAATAGAATTCCAGAGGATGGGAACCAAAAAAAGAAAGGTTTAGGGGCGAGAGGAAGCAGTAAGAGTGGGGGGGTCTGTAGAGAAGATGGTTTTGTGATGATCGAAGTGTGTGGGGCGGGAACATATAGAGACACAAGATAGGAAATATAAGAAGATGCAGCAGAGTGCATGGATTTAAAGAAGGGTTTTGTATACAATACTTGTTTAATGTGGAGCTAGTTGTTGTTCAGTACAGAGAACAGATTGTTTTATAGTGAGCGAAACGATGCATGCAGCAGAGTTATTATCGACTGAAGAGAAGAGAGATGGGAAGAAGGAAGACCAGTAAGTAATAGGTTACATTAGTCCAAGGCGTTATAGGATGAGAGCATGCATAAGCATAGTGGTTATAAGGGCTCCGGTTCTTACCTGTGGCAGCGTTCCTGCGTTGCCGTGGGGTATGCGGTGCCGCGGGTGCGCGGGGGCTCCATGCACGCGCGCGCGTCCGTAGTGACGGGCAGAGGGCGTGGAGTCCGGCGTCCGGATCGGGCTATGGTAGTCCTTCCTCCTAGGCGCACGCGCAGACGTGCGCGGGCACGTTCCGACGCATGATGATGACGTCGGAGGATCCTTTTCTAGAGCCTCCTTGGGGTGACTCTTGCTGCCAGTTCAGATTCTGTTTGTTTCTGTCTTCAGCTCCCTTTGCTGTGTTTTGTCGTTTGAGTTGTTCCTGATACCGTTCCAGTTCAGCCTTTGGTCTTCTGATACACTGTTTCCAGTTCAGCCTTTGATCTCCATTTCATCCCTGCACCCGTTTCCAGTTCAGCCTTGGTCGTATTCATCCAGCCTGCACCCATTTCCAGTTCAGCCTTTGGTCTCCATTTCATCCAGCCTGCACCGTTTCCAGTTCAGCCTTTGGATTTCCATTTCATCCAGCCTGCACTCGTTTCCAGTTCGCCTTGGTCTCATTTCATCCAGGCTGCACCCGTTTCCAGTTCAGCCTTTGGTCTCCAATACATCCGGACTACACACAGTTTCCAGTTCAGTTCCCAGTATTCAGACTCTCTAATGCGGTACCCATTTCCCTGTCTCCAGTAGTTGGAGTGGTTCCTTAGCACTCAGTTATGTTATCTCCAGGGCTCCTGTCGTGCCCTTACCTGTTTCTTTTACCAGCTGCTTCTCTACACTGGGTGGGTTTTCTGTGAGCTTTGATCTGGAGCCGCAACCTGGTGTCTGTTCTGCCGCACAACCCTCACCATCAGAGGCTCTGGAGAAGACCGACAGACACTTAGACTCTGCGTCCAGTGAGAGGTTTGCAGGGACTCTCCCTGAAGATCCTTAACATTAACTGGCAGCCGAAGAGGAACCCCGCTGGAGAAGCCGTTGAGAAGATTTGTATAGACAGGTAGCAGAGCTACAGGGAGCCTTGCAGGAGGCTCGTCAAGGATTTTTTCCAGCTTGATGGCAGGTTAAAGGCCATCTCCACTAGTGGGGCTCAAGTTTCTAGACTGCCTTCCAAACTGCTTCCCTAGAACCTAAAGTGCCACTGCCTGATAGATTTGTGGGAGATCGTTCAAAGTTTGCCCAGTTTAAAAGTTCATGTGGACTCTAATTTTCCCTTTGTCCCAGAAGCTTTGTGATGAAAGGGTCAAGGTTGGCTTTATCATTTCCCTCCCACAAGATGACCCACAAGCTTGGGCTCTCTGCCTTTTGGAAAGGAATGATGCCGCAGTAGCTTCTGTGGAAACCTTCTTTGCTGCTTTGGCAGAAATTATGATGACCCTAGGAGGGTGCTACTGCAGAGGTCACGCTCGTAACTTTCCAAGGAAGGAGACCAGTGGGGAATATGTGTCTGACTTCCGTAGAGTGAGCACCGAGACTCAGTGGAACGATGCGGCCCTTAAACATCAATTTCGTCTTGGCCTGTCCGAGACCCTGAAGGATGAACTAGCTCGTGTGGGGATGCCAGATACCCTGAAAGCACTCATCGATTGTCCATTCAAATGACAGACATCTGAGGAGAAAGGAAGCTGGAGAAAATGGGTGCCAATCGCCCCTTTTCGGAATCAGTTTTCCTTCACCCTCTCTTTGCATATTAAGAACCTGTACCAATGCAAACTTGGACTCACCGTTCCTCCATTTCCCCTAAGGAGCATCCACGCAGACGTCATCTGAATCTCTGCCTGTACTACGGGGGAGTCGCGTGTATATCCTTAAAAAGTCCGATCCGGCCTGCTCGTAAGAATTTTTTGCCATCTCCTCATCCTTCTGTTCTCTTGCCTTACCCTACCTCTCAATTAATTTCATTACAGGGAAAAGATCTTCCGGTCAAGACTAGGCCATTATTGATTTAGGAGCATGTAGTTCTTTTATTTTAGAGTATGTGCCAAAGAGTGGGGTCTCGCTACTCGGATCAAGACTTCGCCTTTGTTTATTCGTCTAGCCGATGGCTCAAAGTTTTCTTTGGACCCATTTTTCGAGAGACTGTTCCGTGATGGTCAAGATTAACCAGCACACTGAATTAATTTCTTTTCATGTTTTGCCTTTCTTTGTTCCCATCATTTTGGGCTTACCATGGTGTGAAGGTCCACAACCCTTTAATAAATGGTTTTCTGGTGAGATTCCTTCCCCTTCTCAGTTTTGTTCACAATCTTGTTGTTTGTCTCCACGATGGCCGTTAAAGAAGATCTGAGGTCATTTTACCCATCTGCTACAATGAATTCACTGATGTCTTTGACAAGAAAACGGCAAACGTTCTACCCCCACATCGTATTTACGATTGTCCTGTGAATTGCTTCCCGGAGCTCAGATTCCATTTAGAAAGTTCATCCCTCTCAGAGCTCTGAACAAAAAGTCCTCAAAGACTACTTGAGGAGAACTTACATAAGGGTTTCATACGCCACTCCACATCCCCGGCGGTGCTGGTATATTTTTTGTAGAGAAAAAAGACGGTTCCCTTAGACCCTGTATTCATTATAGAGCCCTTTATAATTACTGTCAAGAACCGATATCCTCTTCCACTTTTTCCTGAACTGTTTCAAAGGCTAAGGTTGCTAAGATTTTCACAAAACTAGACTTCAGAGGGGCCTTCAAACTTGATTCGGATAAGAGATGGTGACGAATGGAAGACTGCTTTCCGCTCCGATAGGTCATTTTGAGTATTTAGTGATGTCTTTTGGACTCTGTAACGCACCTGCTACATTCCAACATTTGTCAATGATATTTTTCGGACTTTGTTGATGATTTCCCGGTCGTATACCTCGACGATATTCTCATCTTTTCTTCCACTCTCCATGAACACCGTCTTCAAGTTAAAAAAGTCCTGTCTCGTCTCAGAACTCATGGTCTTTATGCTAAAACTGGAAAAATGCGAGTTTGAAAAAAACTTCTATACCTTCTAGGTTTCATCATCTTATCTCTTGGAACACCACCATGGACCCTCAGAAGGTCTCCGCCATTCGAGATTGGCTGGAACCATCTAACCGTAAGCAGGTACAAAGGTTTATCGGTTTCGCAAATTTTGCAGGTTCATCAAGAACTTTTCTTCCATCATCCTTCCACTTACTCAGTTCACCCGAACTATATTCATTCAAGTGGTTGAGGTAGCTCAAAAAGCCTTTGAACAATGAAGTCAGCTTTTACCTCTGCGCCAGTCCTCATCCATCCGGATCCATCTCTCCCTTTCCTGCTGGAGGCCGATGCGTCTGAAAGTGCTTTGGGGGCAATCCTTTCCCAACGCGAGGCCCTAAGCTCTGCTTCACCAGTGGCCTTCTTTCAAGAAAACTCTCTCCCCTCTGAAAGAACTATGATGTGGGGGATCGGGAGTTGCTGGCCTAAGTCTGCTTAGAGGAATGGCGATCCTTCTAGAGGGAGCTAATCACCCAATTGTTATCTTCACAAGATCATAAAAATTTGGAGTATTTACAGACAGCCAGAGACTAAGGCCGGTCAAGCTCGGTGGGCCCTCTTTTTCACCCAGTTTTAATTTCCATATCACGTTGTCAGGATCTAAGAACGGAAAAGCCGATGCCTTTCAAGACAACTCTTCGAGGAGACGGGCCCAATAGGCTGATACGATACTTCTCAAGTCTATTTCTACTTCTTATTCCGACTTGGCTAAGACCATCAAACAGGCCTCTCTCCAATCCGCTTCTAACGGCCCACCGTCCCAGGATGGATTCATCTATCTTTGAGACAAGGTGTTTGTTCCCTCCTTGGCGAGAGCTGAGGTTTTACAATGTGCCATGGCCACCCGTTAGCAGGACACTTCAGACTTTATAAGACTTTGGATCTCTGAATAGACATTTTTTTGGCCCAACATGGCTAAAGATTGCAGGGATTTTGTTGCTGCTTGTGCCACTTGCGCTAGATTTAAGGCTCTAGGCAGAGGCCATATGGTTATTGTGTCCTTTACCGATTCCCACCCCTTGGCTTATGATTGGCATGGATTTATTGTGAACTTCCCAGATCCAAAACATTCACAACTATTTTTGTTGTGGATTCGACTAACAAGATGGTCCATTTCATTCCGTTAAAGGAGTTCCTTAGCCGCTATAAACGGCAGATGTATTTATTAAGGAGATTGTTCGCCTTCATGGGGTACCTAGGGATATCGTCTCGGATAGAGGGGTACAATTTACCTCTAAATTCTGGAAGGAGCTATGCAAGTCTTACGTATTCATAATTCCTTTTCTTCAGGTTATCACCCACAGTCTAATGGACAGACCGAAAGAACCAATCAAACACTTGAACAGTACCTCGTTGTATACTTCAGTTTCTCAAGAGGATTGGTCTTCTCTCTTACCATTGGCCGAGTTTGCCTATAAAACGCTATCCATTCCTCCATTAAATGCTCACCTTTTTTGCAAACTACGGGTTTAATACCAACTTTCCTTATAGATGTTCCGGCAGCAGTTAATGTTCCAGATTCGATTGGAATTGCTAAGACGGAGGTCTACGGAACTGAGGCATTTCATCACTCAAGCCAAGTCAGGCTCAGAGGTCCGCTATAGATCTAGAAGGGATTCGTCAAATTTAAGGTTGGTGATTCTGTTGGCTTTAACAACACAAAATTTGAGATTGAAAATTTCTTCACCAAGCTGGGTCTCACTTTATTGGCATTTTCGGATTAAAAGATGTATTAACGCTGTTGCTTTTGAACTATAACTCCCTCAATCGCTGAAGTACACCCAGTATTTCATGTTTCCTCTTTAAGAGGTATTACACTAATTCTTCATTGACCCACACCACCTCCTCCTATCTTGCTTGAGAATGTTGAAGAGTATGAAATTGAAGCGATTTTAGACGCCAAGGTATCTGCAGGGAAGTTGCGATATCTGGTAAATGGGAGATTTTGGTCCTGAAGAGATTCATGGGAACCGGCTGAGCAGGTTCACGCTCCTAGGTTGATCAAAGATTTTCATTCAGGCACCCGAAAAAACCTGTAGGCACCCGGAGGTTGCCGTGGGGGGGGGGGGCTCCGGTTCTTACGGTGGCCGCGTTCCTGCATTGCCGCACGGGTATGCGTGCCGCGGCGCTCCATGCACGACGCGCGTCCGTATGACGGGCAGAGGGCGTGGAGTCCGGCGTCCGGATCGGGCTATGGTAGTCCCTCCTCCTAGGCGCACGCACAGATTCGCGGGGCACGTTCCGATGCATGATGATGATGTCGGAGGGTCCTTTTCGCCCCTGCTTGGGTGACTTCTTTGCTGCCAGTTCAAATTCTGTTGTTTTCTGTCTTCAGCTCCCTTTGCTGTGTTTTGCTCGTTTGAGTTGTTCTGATACCTGTTTCCAGTTCAGCCTTTGGTCTTCCTGATGCCTGTTCCAGTTCAGCCTTGATCTCCATTTCATCCAGCGCTGCACCCGTTTCCAGTTCAGCCTTTGGTGTCATCATCCAGCCTGCACCCGTTTCCAGTTAAGCCTTTGGTCTCCATTCATCCAGCTGCACCGTTCCAGTTCGCCTTTATTTCCATTTCAACCAGCCTGCACCCGTTTCCAGTTCAGCCTTTGGTCTCCATTTCATCCAGCCTGCACCCGTTTCCAGTTCAGCCTTTGGTCTCCATTACATCCGGACTACACCAGTTTCCAGTTCAGTTCCCAGTATTCAGACTCTCTAATGCGGTACCCATTTCCCTGTCTCCAGTATTGTTGGAGTGGTCTCCTTACCACTCAGTTATTGTTATCTCCAGGCTCCTGTCGTTGCCCTTACCGGTTTCTTTTACCAAAAGCTGCTTCTCACACTGCGGGTGGGTTTTTGTGAGCTTGATCGGAGACCGCAACCTGGTGTCTGTCTTGCCGCACAACATCCTCACCATCAGAGGCTCTGGAGAAGACCGACAGAACACTTGAACTCTGCGTCCAGAGAGGTTTGCAGGGGACTCTCCCTGAAGATCCTTAACTGGTAGTCGGAAGAAGAGAAAGGAACCTGTGGATTTTGGCTATATTGCGAAGGAAAAAGTGGCAGGTTTTTTGCAACATAGTTAAAGTGGTTAGGAAAGGGAAGAGAGAGGAGTCAATAATTACCCTAGGCAGCATGCCGATAGGATAGAGAAATGCGTGTGGTATTATCAACAGAAATAGAGAAAGATTGGATAGGGCAGGTTTTATTGTAGTAGAAAATGATTTTGTTCAGTTTTGAAATATACAATTTAAGGCAGCATTGAGGACACCTGGAGGATATTTTATAAAAATTACTTACAAAATATGCAGACACAAATAAAAATATAACACTCATAGGTCTTAAAATAAATGTCAGCGTGTGGCTACCACAAAACAAGACCCTTCTAACTCTTACTTCGGCATTGTGCCCTATACAAATAGATCGGCTTAAGATAACCTCAGTATGGTTAGGATTAAGGTTATTTATTGTATGCAGGGTAGTCTGTGCACAGAAAGAAGAGTTTAATGTTACAGTTCAATAAAAGAATCCCACAGGGTCAGTAATATAATGTAAGGCAAGGTAAACATGGGGCAACATTGCCCATTTGCTTCTACCAACTAGATCATTGGAGTTATTTAAATACCACAGGGATCAACTAAAATATACACAGAGGGGGTTTTGGTCGGTCTAAAATTAATCATACACACATATGGGACAAAATACCAGATCTGCTATGGCCCTTTCTGCGCTACCCTATCCATATTGAAGTGTAAGTGCAAAGGGTTAGCAAGGTTTTCGAACTGCAGTTCAGCCGTCAGCTAGACAATTAAACTATAGGTCATGGAGATAATGTTCATAAGCAAGATTTCCAATAAGGCTTTGGGAAGCTACAGTAAGCTTAAACATTCAGAAAACACAGCTCAGCAAACATAAACACATCAAAAGCCAGACTTTAATAAATATTCCCTTTGTTTAAAAAATTAAAGGGCATTGTCAAGCCCTCAACTTTTTTATACAAGTTAAAACACACACCCCAAGTGCGTTTAAAATTATATTAATACCAAAGTTTGTTGCCCCCTCCAGCAGATCTTGCTTGTTTAAAAAAATTAAGTTTAGGGGGGGTACATAGCAACATTAGTAATTGAGGAAAATTTAAAGATATACGTGCATCTAGTCAAACCTGTATTACCCTACTATTAACCCTACCTAAGAGTTGACCAGGAGGAAGGCAAAAAAAAAAAAAAAAACCTTGAAAAGGTGAAGTATCCCTTGATCAACAGAACTATCAGAAAGTTTCAATAAAAGTTCTTATCGTTTAAAAAATGGGGCTAATTTTGCCCAACCAATCAGATCTTATTAACATTTGAAAGCTAACATTCTGTTGGTTGGGGCAAAATTAGCCTCATTTTAAACGATAAGAACTTTATGAATAACCCTGTTAATGTATAAAACTGTAGTTATCAATATTTTTAACAAACTTTTAAAGCTATTCAATGAACTGCCATTACCAAATCATCGGCTGGAAGACAGTTCCCCATTTTTACTTTCTGACTGTAAATGAAACCTTTCTAACCATAAAGAGTGAAACTTCTTTTTTCTAATCTAAAGGTAGTCAGAGTGTCCTCTGGAGATGACCTATAGTGAACAATCACCAGAGAGTTATTGTATGGCCATTTTTATATTTGTACAAAGTGATCATATACCCACGCAAATGTCACTTCTCCAAGTAAACAGCCCTAAACTGTGTCTAATCTGCTGCATAGTCAAAGCCCCTCCATTCCCCTTATTGATTTAGTTGCCCTTCTCTGAACTGCTCACTTTCCAGGATGTCCTTTGATATGGGATTCAAAAATGCAACCACTATTACAGATGAGGACTTACCAGTGCCTTGTTAAAGAGGGAGAATAATTTTTCCATTGGTTATGCTATGTACTGGAAGCCCAAAATCTTTTTCCACAGAGAATTCATTTAAACAGACGGACCATTTATTATATATGTTTTCGCATGTTATAGTAAATTACTTCTGCCCCGAACGCTATGTTTAGCATGTAAAAAAAAAAGATCCTTCATTACTTCTTTCCTTCATTTCCCTGGTAATCTTTGGCCCTCTGCTTGCTGGAACGCAAGACAGGGAGCGGGACACTGCAGCGGCATCCGTGATTGGCGAGGAGGCATCCATCACAGATGCAGCTGGCCAGGCATTTATACGAACACCGGGGGAAGAAGGAAGGTCAGTAGAGTTCAATGTTTTTACAAGCAAACCTAGCGGTTGAGGGTGGGATGGGACTACTAACTACAGCAAAGCGGTTTGGAGTTAGGGAGAGGAAAAATGGTGCGGGAAAGAGAGGGGAGGATTCACTGCACAGTGCCAAATTTCTCCCAGAGGAGGCCATTGGAGGCAAGAAGAACTTATGGGACACAGCCAGGCACCTGCTATTCAGTTTTTGACTTTACACAGAGATTGCATGGCACCATCTCTTTAGAGCAGGATTAAGGTAAGGATTTTTTCAAGATTACACAGTGGGGCCAGTATGGGGTTAAATATAGTTTTGGGGGTGGGGACAATGCCTTTAAACCCCAAAGGCATCACCTTATATTATCAATAGTTATCTATCTTTGTAATATAAACTTTGTCTAAAATGTTTTCCATACCCAAACCCTTTGTCACCAGAGGATGGTTACATCTTATATAACTTCATTAACTGTTTAGCACATCAACCTTTGGGCATCCCCTATACACACTCTTTGGTAAACATACTAGAGCCCCATCTTTAATGTCCCACATTCTCCTCCTCATATTTTTACTATTTGATATACATCTGGGGGTTGGTGTTGCTTAGTTAAGTCTATATTTCATTGTCTCTTTTAACTCGTTTAAGGAATTAGTTCACTTAGCAAGTGTGAACAGCTTATTTTACCTTCACCGCTCACTTGAATTGAAGTTCCACTTGGACCCCTGCGTAATTTACGGCCCAAGCTCTTTTATGCTTTTTTTTAACTCCACCCCCTTACCTCCGGTTTTCAAGATAGATAGATAGATAGATAGATAGATAGATAGATAGATAGATAGACAGACAGACAGACAGACAGGCAGACAGACAGACAGACAGACAGGTAGATAGACAGACAGATAGATAGACAGACAGACAGACAGACAGGCAGGCAGACAGACAGGCAGACAGACAGACAGACAGACAGACAGACAGATAGGTAGATAGACAGACAGATAGATAGATAGAAAAACAGACAGACAGAAAGACAGACAGACAGACAGACAGACAGACAAACAGACAGACAAACAGACAGACAGACAGGCAGACAGACAGACAGACAGATAGAAAGAATGATAGATAGATAGATAGATAGATAGATAGATAGATAGATAGATAGATGATAGATAGATAGATAGATAGATAGATAGATAGATGATAGATAGATAGATAGATAGATAGATAGATAGATAGATAGATCTAGTTTGAATGCATCAGTATTGAATGGCTGCCTTTGGGCACCATTAAACCTCGTACAAACGTGCGAGGGAAAGGCCCGACCCAAAATGCACGATGGTGTACAAAGGCAGTTTTGAGTATGGGTATGTGTATGGGATAGATAGATAGATATATAGATATTAGATAGATAGATAGATAGATAGATAGATAGATAGATAGATAGATAGATAGATAGATAGATATTAGATAGATAGATAGATAGATAGATATTAGATAGATAGATAGATAGATAGA
>JAACNH010003218.1:0-30826 GCA_019447015.1 Hymenochirus boettgeri | reverse complement strand
GTAAATGCTACATTATGTGTATATTGTAAATGCTACATTATGTGTATATTTGTAAAGGCTACATGATGCGTATATTTGTAAAAGCTACATTATGCGTATATTTGTAAAGACTACATTACGTGTATTTTTTAAGCTACATTTATTGTATATTTGTAAGGCTACATTATGTGTATATTTGTAAGCTACATTATGTGTATATTTGTAAAGGCTACATTATGGTTATTTGTAATGCAACATTATGTGTATATTTGTAAATGCTAACTTATGTGTAATTTGTAAAGGCTACATGATGTGTATATTTATAAAAGCTACATGATGCGTATATTTGTAAAGACTACATTACATGTATATTTGTAAATGCTACATTATGTGTATATTTGTAAAGGCTACATTATGTGTATATTTGTAAATGCTACATTATGTGTATATTTGTAAAGGCTACATGATGTGTATATTTTAAAACTACTGATGCGTATATTTGTAAAGGCTACATTATGTGTATATTGTAAATGCTACATTATGTGTATATTGTAAATGCTACATTATGTGTATATTTGTAAAGGCTACATGATGCGTATATTTGTAAAAGCTACATTATGCGTATATTTGTAAAGACTACTTACGTGTATATTTGTAAGGCTATTGTTGTATATTTGTAAGCTACATTATTGTTATATTGTAAGGCATATATTATGTGTATATTTGTAAGGCTACATTATGTGTATATTTGTAAAGGCTCATTAGTGTATATTTTGTAATGCTCATTATGTGTAATTTGTAAAGGCTACATGATGTGTATATTATAAAAGCTACATGATGCGTATATTTGTAAAGACTACATTACGTGTATATTTTAAAGGCTCATTATGTGTATATTTGTAAAGGCTACATATGTGTATATTTGTAAAGGCTACATTATGTGTATATTTGTAAATGCTACATTATGTGTATATTTGAAATGCTACATTATGTGTATATTTGTAAAGGCTACATGATGTGTATATTTGTAAAACTACATATGCGTATATTTGTAAACTACATTATGTGTATATTTGTAAAGGCTACATGATGTGTATATTTGTAAAAGCTACATGATGCGTATATTTGTAAGACTACATTATGTGTATATTTGTAAAGGCTACATGATGCGTATATTTGTAAAAGCTACATGAGTGTTATTTGTAAAGACTACATTATGCGTATATTTGTAAAGGCTACGTTATGTTATATTTGTAAAGGCTACATTATGTGTATTTTGTAAAGGCTACATTATGTGTATATTTGTAAATGCTACTTGTGTATATTTGTAAGCTACATTATTTATATTTGTAATGCTACATTATGTGTATATTTGTAAATGCTACATTATGTGTATATTTGTAATGCTACATTAGTGTATATTGTAAAGGTACATGATGTTGTATATTGTAAAAGCTACATTATGCGTATATTTGTAAAGACTACATTATGTGTATATTTGTAAAGCTACATTATGCGTATATTTGTAAAGACACATTATGTGTAATTGTAAAGGCTACATTATGTGTATATTTGTAAAGGCTACATTATGTGTATATTTGTAATTGCTACATATGTGTATATTTGTATGCTACATTATGTGTATATTTGTAAATGCTACATTATGTGTATATTTGTAAGGCTACTGTTGTATTTGTAAAAGCTACATGATGCGTATATTTGTAAAAGCTACATATGCGTTATTGTAAAGGCTCATTATGCTATATTTGTAAGGCTACATTATGTGTATATTTGTAAAGGCTACATTATGTGTATATTTGTAAAGGCTACATTATGTGTATATTTGTAAAGGCTACATTATGTGTGTATTATTATGTTATTATGGATTTATATAGCACCAACATCTTCGGTAGCACTTTACAATAACATTTCATTCACATCAGGCCCTGCCCCGAAGAGCTTACAATCTAAGCACATTTTTATTTGACATATACACCCTATCAGTATGTCTTTATGATTGTGGGGGAACTGGAATGCCTGGACGAAACCCAAGCAAGCACGGGGAGAACATACAAACTCCTTGCAGATGTGTCCAAGAGTGGAATCGATCTTAGGACTTCATCGCTGCAATCAGTCTAACCACTGTGCCACTGTGCTGCCTGTGTAAAGGCTACAATATGTAAAAATAAATTCATAAAGCCAAAATGTCCAGCCCAGTTTTGTAGTAATTAGTTTAATCTGTACAATAAATGTCTTATAGGGCCATATTTATAAAGGCGAGTTCAAGATATCGTTCAATGCCATATCGACGATATCGGTCATAATTTACAACAGCAATTCTAGATTTATGACCGATGATCGCCATACAATACCATTGCAGTATTTTACTACTGGATGGTATTGTACTAAACAAACATATTGTAAACGTACATTTACGGACGCAATCGTACTTTTTTTTACGATTATTCACTGTACCGCAAATTTGTAATACTACGAGTTTTTAAATATGCCCAGATCCAGAGACTGGTAACAATCCCTGTACTGACCCGGTCACAGGGTTCTGAAGAATAAGAGATGGTCACTTTGAGGGGTTCATTTATAGACAGCGTTGCTATTCTTTGTACAAAAGTGCCTTTTGTTTCTTCCTTCCCTTCCTACTTTCTCTTACATGTTTAATATTTACTGATAGTTTCTACTCTATTCCTCCCATTTTTTTATTTTTTAAATAATACGGGCCAACATTTCCCTCTCTCTGTGCAGTTGAAGATAGATAAGGTATCTGATGCAGGTACGTGACCTTGACTGTAATTGTAATTCCAATTGCAGAGAAAAGAGTCTTAAAAACAAAAGCTACCATTCACGGCGCACTCTAACGCTGGCCTACACTGGTGAGACATTTAATAGATTTGATATTTATAAAGGCATGTATAAAAACACATGATTCTAAACAGGACTGCAGAAAACAATTATTGTATACTATACACACATATTCACACACATACACACCCATATACCACAAACACAACGCACACAACATTTGCATACAACACATTTTTGTGACTTATTTTGGTTGTAACGCTACAATTATCCTCCTCAAACCACTGACCTAAATTTTTTAGTCTCCATGCATAAAATAGCCAAAAGTGCTAAAACAGTTCCTGGGACTGTATATGGAATAGCCCCCGCTAGGACCCCTTAGCTAGTAACAGACTAGCTTGTCTTAATCCTCGTACACACATACAATTTTGACCCTGACAACTCCCCCGAGCATGTGCACTCGGGCAACGAATGTCCGCTTCGGTCGATAATCACACGTGTGTATGCTTTTGTTCGGGTGTCGTTCATTGATCCGCCATGCTCGATCAACGACCGGACGCCCACGAACGTTGGATCATGTTGGCCAACCATTATCTACTGTCTGTATGTAACAGTGCAGGGTTGCCAGATCACTGTAAATCAAGGACACCTAATAAAACCGGAACCAGGCTGTGTTACATATACTCATTTCATACACAATTGCTTTACAATCTATCTGCCTTTGCTATATATTCCCCAGTCGGGTCTCTAACACAGTTACAAAGGAATGAACTCTACATATACAGACAGCATGACTGCATTATAGTGACATTGTCACAATGCGTACACACAAAAGACAATGCGGATTCCCAGACAGGAAATGAAGAGAATGACTGACGCGCAGTAATTGAGCCAATTTACTCACTAACAGGCATGTCAGATAGCATTAGTTAAACCTATTCCTCAAACACCTTACAGTATAATTACCTGACAGGGAATATAGGCTTTAGCGTGCATCCCAATGCCATTATTTTAACACAGACACATTCAAGCTACATTATGCGTATATTTGTAAAGACTACATTACGTGTATATTTTTAAAGGCTACATTATGTGTATATTTGTAAAGGCTACATTATGTGTATATTTGTAAAGGCTACATTATGTGTATATTTGTAAAGGCTACATTATGTGTATATTTGTAAATGCAACATTATGTGTATATTTGTAAATGCTACATTATGTGTATATTTGTAAAGGCTACATGATGTGTATATTTATAAAAGCTACATGATGCGTATATTTGTAAAGACTACATTACATGTATATTTGTAAATGCTACATTATGTGTATATTTGTAAAGGCTACACTCATGTAGCCTTTACAAATATACACATAATGTAGTCTTTACAAATATACGCATAATGTAGCTTTTACAAATATACACATCATGTAGCCTTTACAAATATACACATAATGTAGCATTTACAAATATACACATAATGTAGCATTTACAAATATACACATAATGTAGCCTTTACAAATATACACATAATGTAGCCTTTACAAATTCATATGTACCTTACAATACACGTAATAGTCTTTACAAATATACGCATCATGTAGCTTTTATAAATATACACATCATGTAGCCTTTACAAATATACACATAATGTAGCATTTACAATATACAAATGTAGCCTTTACAAATATCACATAATGTAGCCTTTACAAAATAACACATAATATAGCCTTTCAAATACACATAATTAGCCTTTACAATATACACATAATGTAGCCTTACAAATATACACGTAATGTAGTCTTTACAAATATACGCATAATGTAGCTTTTACAAATACGCATCATGTAGCCTTACACAATATACACATAATGTAGCATTTACAAATATACACATAATGTAGCATTTACAAATATACACATAATGTAGCCTTACAAATATACGCATCATGTAGCTTTTAAATATACACATCATGTAGCCTTTACAAATATACACATAATGTCATTTACAAATATAACATAATTAGCCTTAAACATATACACAATGTAGCATTTACAAATATACATGTAATGTAGTCTTTACAAATAACGCATCATGTAGCTTTTATAAATATACCATCATGTACCTTTACAAATATACACATATGTAGCATTTACAAATATACACATAAGTGTTCATTACAAATATCCACATAATGTAGCCTTTACAAATATCACATAATGTGCCTTACATATAACATATGTAGCCTACAATATACATAATGTAGCCTTTAAAAATATACACGTAATGTAGTCTTTACAAATATCCGCAATGTAGCTTTACAAATATACGCATCATGTAGCCTTTACAATATCACATAATGTAGCATTTACAAATATACACATAATGTAGCATTTACAAATATACACGTAATGTAGTCTTTACAAATATACGCATAATGTAGCCTTTACAAATATACACATAATGTAGCCTTTACAAATATACACATAATGTAGCATTTACAATATACACATAATGTAGCATTTACAAATATACACAAATGAGCCTTACAAATATACACATCATTAGCCAATTGGATCCATTTTCTTCTTTTACATTTACAGAACTGTCATGCAGAGAGAAGAGCGCACCATTACTTATGGTACAGTGCAATAAGCATGCATTACACTGTATGCTTAAATACAATTAAGCAGAAGGAATATTGTATGTATTCCAATCGTCTGTATGGGGGAAATAGTTTGTAAATACATTATTTAATAGTACTATATAATTATATTTCTTTAAAAGCTGTAGTCTGTGACCTTGAAAAAATCATAGCTCTAATTTTTTTTACATATTATGCCTCTGTGCCCTTTAAACACCCCAAGTTATCATCAAAAATGCATTTCGAGTGGTATTTGCATAATATTTTACACCAACACCATTCTTTCAAGTGGGTCACTTTGGTAGTATAGGAAGAGGTTAGAGCGCGTATTCTGCAGCAAGTAAACCATATTTAAAAATATGAATATATATTAGAACCAACTTTTGATGGGTTAATAATGAATTAATTAGAGCAATTAAACCCATTCTCTGTCGGCGTTCATTCATTGGCGTTCAGCCTGGTCCTGATTTGAACGAGCAATTTGAAGTCAAGAAAAGAATTTTGGATGGCCGAATGATGTCAGAGTGCGCTGATAAGTGTGTTAGTCACTGGTTAGCAGCCGACTTATTATAAAGTGCATCTGAGTGTGGCTGATGCGAACTGAAATATCCATTAATAACTTATAAACATTGTTTGCGTGGGAATTAACACATCTGATGACTGAAATAAGAACAGAGACAGAAGCAAGAGACAGCGACTTCTCAGTTTACAGAGTTTACCCTTCGGTCCTGAACTTTGTATGTTATAGATGGACAAACTGCTTTCATTTCGCAATTAAATTACTAATTTTATTTATTTCATTAAGTTGGAGTTAATCCAGTGGTATTTCCGATTGCCACTTGGAGTTGAGAAAAAATCTCCCCCCCCTCCTTCAATTGGGAGGGGGGTGTTGTCTTCCCCTGGATAATCTGTTAGGCAGGAATGTGGGTATTGTTAGGTAGGTTGGACAGTATGGATATGTATATCTTTATTTAACCTCGCATATTATACTGTTTGTACTGTGCTATTCTGTATTATACTATACGTACTATAATAAACTATGCTATACTGTCTATACTGTATTATACTATACTGTACTATACTCTACTATACTGCATTTATACTATCTGTACTATATAAACAAACAATGAATGGTGTTCATCTGCTAGGTCCCTATCATCTCTCTTTAACCCTTAACACACTCCATTCCACTGGCTACTGAATAACATTTTTATAGACGGGGGTGGTACTCACAATAAAATAGCTGTGATTGGTTGTTGTAGCCCGCAAACTAGCATGTCATTTTAATGCAGTGCACTATATGGTATTGTAAAGAAATGCAACGATTCTTAGTTTTGTGAAACCATTCCATAACTTAAGTGTTTTTGTTTCAATGCAAACCAACCTTTGGTGAAATGTGCATGGTTCTTTTATGTCTTCCATTGCGTTTGTCTTTATATTATTAACTCCACCCCCTATTTTACGTGCTATCGGGTTCTGACCGTAAACAACCACCTTGGTGACGAAGTACTTTGAGAGATAGGATGTCCCTAACAGACAGATATTAATCATATAACATATTAATGATTTGAAGAAGTATGATGAGTGGTAGCAATATAAATATCCATCTTCAGAATCTATTTCCAGTGCCCAGACTCGTGAACCCAACATGCAGGTGCCATCATGATAAACAGGAAGAATTTTCACCATGAGGGCTGAAACGGTTTCTTCTAGAAGACATCAAAGTTATCATCATAATAATGGTAATTTAAAGTCTAATCTTACCTCGCATTGACCATTGTCCTTCACTAGGTAGGCAGCCTAACCTACAGAGGGCATGCCCTGCATGAAGCATCTCACCTCTCTTCCATGGTGGTGCATTCTCTAGGTCAGCAGTCCATAATAGGAGGCAGGACTAGCCTATTGGTCACCTTTAATTAACTTACTTCATTTAACTACTACAGTTGCTCTCTCTGGAGTCTTTGCTACAGACCCAGCAATAAGAGTAATGCTTCTAAATGGGCAAACAATTTATTTTTTATAACACACTTTCAGGGAGATTCAATAAAAGTTCTTATCGCTTAAAATGGTGCTAATTTTGCCCTAACCAATCAGATCTTATTTAACATTGAAAGCTAACATCTGATTGGTTGGGGCAACATTAGCACCATTTTAGCACCAAGAACTTTTTTGATAACCCTGTTTGTTCTTTAGCTTATCCTGCACATTATAACACAATAAGTTGTTTTAGTGTTATTTAACAAGTCTGATTGGTGTAAATACATGGAAATAGGTTTATTTTTATAAATGAAAGGGGTGTTTTTTTTTATATTCATGGCGAGGAATGGATATGGAATGTTCCTTTATTCATTAATATAGAATAGTGCCCGGGGTGATACTAATTCTTACACCTCCCAGGTTGAAAATGAATAAAACTTGGTCAAAGAATTAGTATCACATCTACAGTAATGTGATTGGAGGGTTGAACAGTCTTAATTACTGTGAAATCCCCCTCTGCTGGTTACCTAATTTACAGTAACATGCCCTGTTGGATAGGTTCTAGCTTAAGGTCCATACCCCAGATGTTATGCGCGGCACATTCCCGCCCGAACGGCCGTTTATCCGACAAAGTGCCCATACATGGCACATTTGTAAGCGAAATGCCGTGCATACACATTGTGCGTGGCGGGTCGACCCCCGCAATCTCACATGTGTCTGAAACCTTAATTTGCAAGTTACAAATTTGACAAATGTTATCCATTTTTTTTTGCTATTGCTGAAATTAGCCATACTCAGGCTACACACAGGAAGTACACACAGGAAGACTGTCAACCCAATTGACTAAAATATCACAATATATATTTGGTAGGAATTTTCACACACAACGACATTTTTCATCAACATTACAGGAAGGTACTGTTTCTTCACTAGGTTACACCATCGGTCACCGCCAAATTGGTACCGATTTTATCACTCACCAACAGACTTCCGTTGGGTTTTGAAATGGTAAACCGTCAGTTGGGCAGGAATATGGGCTGGGCTCCTTTTTCCCTGGCACAAGTACTGAAAGGGAATCAATATAAAGCTTGTGGCTAAATAGGGCACACATTCTTTTTGTGTTAAGACTTAGGCAAAATGCTTGGCAAATGATCCATAAATAGATTGCCTTCACCTACAAGGGTGACCATCCGCATAAACGGAAAGCAGACAGGTGTTTTTTACATGTGAGTTGAGCACAGTCTGTTAGACCACGTGGGAACCAGTCATAAGGGAGGATTATTATTACTACACAGCAAATAGCACAGTTGGGGCAAGTCCAGACAGTGGCCTTGTACCCTACAGGGAGTTAATATTCAGAAACAGAAATGGAGCAACTATACACTGTCTGTCCTTCCACTTTTCTGCGAGTAAATAAGAACTCGTCACTCCACCAGTGGGCTGACATGTAAAAAGGTATTTAGTGTTGTCCATCAACCCAACCATCTCCCTTCCTAGGTAACTCTTACAGAAAGTGACGAATAGACATGTAAAGGCAGATGCACTGTGCGAAATCGTGTCACGGTACAAAGTCAGAGTATTGCACAAAATTTATCCTCCATTTCTGCCTTCTAGAAAACAACGTGCTAATTTATTTTTCAGCAGCCTAGAGGGTAAATCCTTTCCGTGCACTTCCTACTTTCTAAACGTCACCTAATGTTCACTTTATTACAACAGGACCTGGAAGGTGTCTTATTGAGGAAACTCTAGTTACAGACTCGAGTCAGTGACACATCACAATCATCTCAAATGATCTGTTCTAGACACCTAGGGCCTCATTTACCCAGACTCGCTGGGCAATATATGGAGGTAATTCGCCTAACCAGTTCGCTAACTCCATATTAGCGGTTACGCAAAATCACAGCACCCGACGCTCGTGATTTAATATCACGTTTGCGCTAGTTTTAGCGCAGGATTTAACACCTGCAAATAGCTTTCCCAATTCCCAAATGTTGATATTGAATTGCCAACAGGACTTACCTTGAGCAATAGCACTATGGGAAATGACTAAAAAGACATTAAAATGCTAAAGGCATGAAAGGTTTACTTGTGTGAGACCACCCTACCTGCTAAATAGCCAATGTGTCTTATGGTGGTTGAGATGGTTGAGAGTGGGCCAGTGGAGGATTTATGGGGGGGACGCGACTTTGGATGCTAGGGAACAGCCTTAGGTAGGCAGATATGACCGCAGTAATATTGTTATTATTATTATTATTATTGATTTATATTGTCTTTAATCTGTCACATATATATCTGTTGGTTAAAAGCTGTAAAATTAGAGCATTTCCTGTAAACTCATTATAGGTAGAGATTTCTTCCTGAACTTCCTGAATTTTGGGTAGTTTCCAACTATAGAACTTGTGTAGAACTTCGGCAATTGCAGGCTTCCGCATTGAGTTATTGCTACATTCAAGGGTTATCACCAATTTGAGGGTTACCCGATGCTAATTTTTGAGAGTAATCACCAATCAAGGTTATCGCCGAAACAGTGCATTCGAGGTTATCACCGAAACACCTTTATTCGAGGGTTATGGCCAAAATCGAGGTTTATCAAATGGTACATTCAAGGGTTATCGGTTTAAAAAATGTTAAAATTATTGATTTTTCAAAATATGTCTGCAAGTTTGGAAAACCCAAAAGTTCGTAGTTCGGGAAGTTCTAAAAAGTCTGAGTTTGAGTTCCATCCCATCTCTAATTATAGGTTATGCTAGTCAAGTACGCTACTTATATTGTAAGGATCTGTCAAATGTTGCATGTGGATGAATATTTACGTAGCTGACTAATGCTAACGCCCAGTTAGTTGTGTTCCATTAATAAAAATTGCATATGTATTTATTTTATTACAAAATGGAATTCATTACATGACATCACAAGCTATCCATACTGATGTCACACATGCAACTCCACCCCCAGTATCTAGCATGATTGATCAGGCATGAAATCTGTTCCATTATGAACCATAAGAATATCACTTGTATACTTGACACTGTCAGACAAAAAAGATTCCTTTAAACTCTTCATAGCAAAATGGGTTAAGGTTTTGTGCATTTAATGCCAGAGGCTGGAAATTTTGCATTCTGGAATTTGAAATGTGTAGAATTTACTTGACACCTAAAGTGACAAAAGCTGTATATTCTCATACTAGTGCAATTGTTTAAGTACCTGTTTGTGTCTTTTGTAACCCTTACAATCCCTCATATGAAACATGATGAACAAGTTAATGAATTTCTAGTTTGCAGAAGAAAAGTTCATGTTTAGTAAGAACCCACTTCACTGTGAGCCCTTATGGTGCATTTGTGCAGTCCCAAAAGAAGGGGAACTAAGACTGAAATATAAATGATCCACTAACAATAGTTCTACTCTCAATTCTGAATTAGCAGCATATTGAAGAAGTCATCCCTTTAATTTAGCAAATTTAGATTTTACAGAGAGCCCGTGTACATAGTTGCATATGCTCAGTTTTTAGCCATACTCCCACCATAAACTCTATCTTAGCAAGACTGAACAGTAAGCTATTGTTTACTCATTAGGAGGGGTGCCGAAATTAGGAAATGCCATAAAGGTGGATACACACATTAACAATAAAGGGATGAATCCATAAGATCTGACAGATGCCCCTTATCTTTAAAGTGAAAAGCACAGAAGGAGGATTCCCAAAGCCAACGAATATCACTGTCCTCACAGTTACTGGGAGATTCAATAAAATTTCTTATCATTAAAAATAGTGTTAATTTTGCCCCAACCAATCATCTCTATGTAACATTTGAAAGCTAACTTCTGATTGGTTGGGGCAAAATTAGCACCATTTTAAACAATAAGAACATTACCCTTATTGTCCCCCATAACCCTTATTGTCCCTGACAACTCTCCCATCTCTGATATTGGAGAACATGCTTTAATGTTAATGAAGGAGGGAGAGGAGCTTCATGGATTAGTATTTACATACAGTATTTGTATTTACATACATGGATTAGTATTTACATGCTCCATAACGGGCGTGTCCTTTGGTCCTTTTCACAGGGTACTAACACTTTACAGGCCACAAACAGGCAAAAGGGAGATGGTTCACCAAATGAAATCCAAGGTTGTTGAGTTCACCACCTCCCATTTCTCCAAATGGTATTTATTAGGTACATTTAGGGGCTATTGTTAACATACTCCTCTCAGGCCACATCTACCATTAGGCACTAGGCACTTGTCTCAGGCGGCACCCTTGCACTGAACAAGAAAGGCGGCAGACAGGCAACAGTGGTTAGTTTGCTTTAGTTAGTTTGTGAACTATGTTAGACTGGTTGTTAGTTAGGGCACTGCGGAAAGAGTCTACCTTATGTGGTGGCAGGCTTACAAATCTTTTGATTTGAGCAACAAAACCTGAAAGGAGCAATATGGTAGTGGCAACACAAGTTGTTTTGAGAGAGGGATGTAATATCTGTTTCTACTTATGTACATATTGCTAATTGACTTTCTGAGGAACTGTTTAAATATAGGTGGTGGGAAGTTCAAAATCGTTAACTTAAGCCATGTCCCCAACAAGCCAGGCCACTTTAAAGGGGCGGCGCGCGGCAAAAGGGCAGAAATAAAAAGTTTGAATCAGGCACAAAAACCCTAGAAGTGCCCCTGACTTCTCTAGAGCTGGTCACACCATGAAGAGTTTCGGGCCGACCAACCTATATTGATGTGTAGCGTTCAGTTGGCCGGAAATATCTATAATAGTGTGGGGCCGGGGTGTTCACTGATCTGCCTTTAGAGACCCAGAGGTGGAAATATTTTTACCTGTATAATATATTTTTGATGTTACACTTGTATGTGTGTATATTGGGATAACTTTTTATTTTTAGTATAATAAATGTAATGTTTCATTATACTGATTATTATCAAATGTGATTACAAAACCCCTGTAAAGTGCATAAAATATGGCTAATTAAAAGTCCAACATTAAAAACACAGACATGTGCTGCAAGAAAATATTTGCATTGCTAACCACTAGGGGGAATGACTTTCATTAGGGGTCAATCAGTAAAATTTCTTTTTTTTCCTCCGTTACCCGTTTCAGATGTAATATACGGTATTAAGCTTTATTTTATTATAACAAGAATCTTAATCTAACCAAATATTCTCTATCCTCTCACTCATAAGATGAAGAAGGAAGGAGGGTCAATATGTGCAATATAACATTCTGCATTACTTAGCACAGTTCCTCTGGCACTCTAAGTCAAATCACAAATCACGTGTTTAATTTAGCAAGACCAGAGAAATGCAATATCGTACAGCCATCCAACGATCCAACCAATACTGAACCCAACTAAATTGTATTGGAATTGCATTATTATTGCTGGTAGGCACTAAGCCAGGTACAAAGGAATTTGTTCAGAAGAAAATCTACATTTTCTATCAAACAAGGGTTGAAACACTAAGTAACTATCATTGCGGGCATCATCTAACACATAGACATCGGAGATGAGCTTCCTTTGCAAACAACCAGGATGAGTAGTGGCCACCAGGTCACCAAGAAATAATCTGAAAGGCCCATGTATAAGTGGGCTTTGCAGTCACACATGAAAGCAGTTTAAAGTGCATATCAAAATACGAGGTAAGAATGGAATATCAGAGATTATCTGTTTCTTTAGTAGCAATGAGACTTATACCCAGCACCAGTTCTAGAGTCAGAACAACAGAGCAATTGCTCAGGGCCCCAACCCGAAACCCCACAAATTCCTTAAACATTTCTTGCCCCAACCCCATGCAAAGAATTAAAGTATGATTACAATTTAGAAGTTTAGGGAGCCCCAAAGTAACTGTGTATATGAACATCAACAAATTTTCCTACCTCCCCACTGTGGGGTAGAATTTTAAGGGGTGGGTTCAGATGTAACATTTTCCCGTTTGCCAGCAAACCAGGTTAAAATCTAGTGAGCCCCTCTGACTTGTTGCCCTCTATCCCCCAGGAAACCCTACCTTTTATGTTTCATTATGTCTAACACCATATTACATGAAGAGAGTAAACGTGTTAGGAGCATAGCTCCACTGGAAACTCTTTACTAGGCTCCAGGTTGGGGAGGATCCGCTGCTTTTATACAAATTTTAGATATATTAATGGACAGGCCTATTAAGATGGGTACACACAGTAAAGATGACAGAGATTTCGTATCGGAAGGGAATATTTATAAAGGAGTGGAAATCTTTTTGAATTTCTAAAGCAACATATTTTCTACGCTTTCTGGAGAAAGGTAGCGTAATCCATAAGGCCAGTGTAACTTCGAATGAAGCCAGAACACATCCAACATGTCACAATACATTAGGTTACACAGCAGAGGGGAATTTTAAAAGTAATTAATGACTGTAAACCCTTAAGACACATTACCGTAGTAATGATAATAATCTTAGACCTCCCGCAAAAAGTATGAAAATAGTCAAACACAATATGTACACTATTCTGCATTTTATGAATAAAGGAACACCCTGTGGCCATTTTTCAACAATATACATATATATAATTAAAAAAAATGACACCTTTCACAATGAAAAGCCTATATCAGCAACAAAAGTCCCCAAAAATGGTCAGACTTTAATAGCCTAACTCATTTTATATTTGCCTTTTACTAAAAAAAATTAACTGTATATAATAATAAATGTAAAAGTTGATCAAGAGAATTCTTCTGCCATTTAGTCAGGAAAGAATTTTCAACATCCGGTGAAAATTCGATATCCCTTAGACTGAGGGATGCCTTCCTCTGTATCAATTGGTGTGTATTTATACTAGCAGAGTGCAAGGGTACAAGGTTAACAAGATGGACATTTATCTATTCAACCTCCTTTGTACTTTATAATTCTACTGTTTACTAGCCATTTCAAACCTTTGTCCTGTTTTTAATATATATAAAACTCTATTCAACTGTGCTTGCAACAATTTTCAGGTAAGTGTTCGTTTTCTTCTACAAAGTTTTATTCTTTGTTTCAAATCAAGTCCTTAAAGTGCAGACAGGCCACCCTCGCTCACTCCTTGAAACTGGCCCAATCAATGGGGGGAGCGACTTGTTCCAACTTGTAAAACACCACATAAATCTACATCTGGTTCTTGTTGGTAACTTACTGTAAATTGCTCAGGGACCTGGGAAATGGACTGGGGAACACGTATCAATGCCCAAAATCTTTCGTTACCAGAAATTCCATGCATAGATTTTTAAATTTGAAAATTCTCGAACATTGATACTGGCTACATTTCATCTGCATCACACTTTTATGGAGTAGCACATGATTACACATGTGCAAACCAAAGAGCTGGTTGTGGTGCCTGGTAGCCAATAACTGGGCTCCAACCCCCTGATTCTATATCAGTGCTGCCAGCCTTTCAGTATTGCGGGTTTTAGGAAGGGCATCTGCAGCCTGATAATGCAGTTTTGTGTCTCTAAAACTACTTTGTCTGAGAAATAAAGTTGTGCGACACATTTTCCTGTACAGATTATTCCCCACCTTGGAAGTAGTGAATAAAGTTTTTGAAGGAGACTGAGAATTGGAGAGCAATGACTCTTTGCCGCTGGGAGGAATTTCATCTCTTACTAAAAGAGACACACACAGGTGTGACCTTGCAGCACTGGGAAAGGTTCAATTTTAACCTCTTTATTTGCCCGGATTGTAAATCCTTATATTGATTGTTTGAACCACAAAGTTTCTTATTAACAATAAAGTATCTGCATGTTAACCTGTGTAAGAACAAAATGGTTTAGCAATGAATGGACATACTATATTAACGCTTGTAAGAAAGGGTTAAATATCGCTCTCGTCTTCTGTGCTCTCTGCACAAGTTAGTTTCATTGAAACTGCATTTTGGCAGCACCAGGAAAGGATATTCTGTAGAACTTGGTGATTGCAGGTTCTAAAAGCATAGCGGATGTTTGCTAAGTAGAAATAGTACATTACTAAAGCATTTACTGAACTCGGCTCTAGCAACAGAAGGGACACTGTTTGTTATGCTGGACTGTAAAGAAAAGGTTTGTGTGATGATGCAATGCTCCCGTTCGGCTGAATGTTGTAGTTACAAGCTGTGTGTGCGTGCCTGAACTGTGTACACCTGTCTTCTATCGCGTATTTATCCCAAGATCACCTGTTTGAATACAGGAACGGCAGGAGGAGGGAGAAAGAATTCGCTGAAATATGCCGGGTAACCCTTCTTTCCAAAGGTCGAAAATACTGATTTAACTGTAGAGTAATTATGGATAACAGCCTTATAAAAAGTTCTAAATTTAAAAGTAACAATGCAAACACTTGCCCTTTATTCAAGGGCGCTTAAGACAAATGCATACTGTGGGACATTGGGCACACTGTACTAAAGAAGTCACAGGGAATGTTACATAGAGAAGCAGGATGTAAAGGAAACAAAACATGGATAAGGTTAAAAGAGCTTAACTTTAATGCAAGAGCAGGATGAAGATCGGAAATCCTATATCTGTGTATGGAGGTCAGCAGGAAATGTAGAAACAGATTTAATGTCTTTAACATTTTGTTAATTGATATTTTATTAGAAATGACAAAGAATCCCAAAAACCACACAGTAAAATAAAATAATTATCCATTTAAAAAAACTATTAATATTAGTTTGTAAAAACCTGCAACATCTTGGATACCTTTTTTTTATATAAATTTGGCAATAGAACATAAAAGTAATTTGGATTGCCTGTCAACATTGATAGAAACCGTAAGAGGCCCATTAATAGAAACTGCAACAGGCACATTAATAGGAACTGCAATGGGCACATTATTAAGTATTACAATAGGCACATAAATAGTAACTGTAAAAGGCACATTAATCAGAAGCGCTATGGAAACATTAATAGGAACTGCAATGGGCACATTAATAGGTAGTACATAGGCACACACAATAGTTACTTAATAGTCACATTAATAGGAACTGCAATGGCACATTAATAGTTAGTGCAATGGCCCACAAAAGTTACGTATAGGCACATTAATAGGAACTGCAATGGGCACATTATTAAGTATTACAAGGCACATAATAGTAACTGTAAAAGGCCATTAATCAGAAGCGCTATGGAAACATTAATAGGACTGCAATGGGCACATTAATAGGTATACAATGGGCACACAAATAGTTACTGTAATAGTCACATTAATAGGAACTGCAATGGCACATTAATAGGTAGTACAATGGCACACACAAATAGTTACTGTAATAGGCACATTAATAGGAACTCCAATGGCACATTAATAGGTAGTGCTGGCACATCACAAATAGTTACTGTAATAGGCACATTAATAGGACTGCAATGGGCACATTAATAGGTAGTACAATGGGCCCACACATAGTTACTGTAATAGGCACATTAACAGGAACTCAATGGGCACATTAATAGGTAGCACAATGGCTACATAATAGTAACTGCAATAAGCACGTTAAAGGAACTGCAATGGCACATAAGGTAGTACCAATGGGCAAATAAATAGTTACGTGTAATAGGCCATTAATGGGAACTGCAATGGGCACATTAATAGGTACACCAATGGGCACATAAATAGTAACTATAATAGGCACGTTATAGGAACTGCAATGGGCACATACATAGTAACTGTAAGAGCACATTAATGAAACTGCAACAGGCACATTAATAAACACGCAATGGGCACATTAAAAGGAACCACAATGGGCACATTAAAAGTACCGCAATGGGCACATTCACATGTACCACACTGGCACCATAAATAGTAACTGTAATAGGAACTGCAATCTGCACATTTTTAGGAACCGCAATGGGCACATTATAGAACTGCAAAGGGTACATTACTAGGTACCACATTTGCATATTAACAGTAACTGTATAGACACATTAACAGGAACCACAATGGGCACATTGGGAACTACAATGGGCACATAGATAGTATAGCAATGGGCACATTATAGTACCGCAATGGGCACATTAAACGGAACTTTAATAGGCACATTAATAGGAACTGCAATGGCCACAGTAATAGGAACTGTAATGAGCACGTATATTAAACACTGTGCGCTCATTACAGGATAGATGGTATATAGATTGTTTTAATTCATTGACTTTTGCTTTATGTAAAATCAAACTGTACATTTTGCACGGATATTTATGTTTACACAATTTTTATATATATATATATGTATATAAGTAGATAATAATTTAATAATGAATTAAGAAGAACAATGAGACAAAAGCATGTTACATACAGTTGAAAAAAAAGCTGTAAGTCTTTCCCTTTAAACCCTGCTATTGGGGGTGGAATTTGTAGATATGCCATGCTAAAGTGTGCCATTTTCCCTATATTAAGGGACATCTGCTCACCTTAGTTTCTCTTTTTGTCATATGGATCAGCAGAAGGTTGTAATGGCTGTCATAAAATGAGTAATTGAGTGTTCTGTGAAGCAGTAGGCAGGGCTACTGGTATCACTATATTATAAACAGCTCTTGTTTGACAAGGAGGAGCTATAGTGATTTCTGGTGACATATGTTTTGCTTTCTAAAATACGGCTACTTTTCCTCCTCTTTCTTTCGGCTACTTTTCCTCCTCCTTTTTCTTTCGTTGACTTCTTCCTTTTCTTCTATACTTTGCAATTGAAAATGGTAAACCCGTTTAACCACCTTTCTTTCTGTTCTCTTTTCCCAACATATCTCCATTCTAGAACAATCAAACAACAGAGATGATAAGTCCGTCTGTTTAGGGACAGGTAACAGAGAGAAACGTAGCAGGGAGCGAAGGAGGGTGAGAAGCAGAGCGGGAAATGGCAAGACATCAGTTCCTATCAGCCACAGTCAGTGAAAAGTAAGAAAGAAATTAATTAGGGTTTAAAATAAAGATAAGAAAACAATAAGAACAGACTAGTTTAAAGAAAGAAAAGTTAGTGAAAATAGCAAGAAGTTGATTTCCCAACTGATCCCAACGTCACTGGGATCAGGTAGAATCTTTGAAAAGAAAGCAAGAGAGAATAATTTGGACATTTTATCAAGTAACAGACAAAACAAAAAGAAATACATCTTTAAAGCAAAGGGCAGAGTACAATGTCATGCCCAGTAGAGTTTGCAGATCCATAGTTTGTTTTTGCTAAGAGATTAACAAATGTCATAATATGCTATCACTAACAATAGATGTGCATGTGTAATATATATTGCATTGATTTTTGTTTTTGTTTTTACAGAGTTTTATGGGGTGAACACAGACCTTGGAAGTCTCAGGTTTAGGGGATCTAACCGCTTATCTTCAAAGTATTTGTTTACAAGTTAATGCCGACCTGCCTCAGAATGCTGGGCGAGAAATGGTAACCCAGTGGCCTCCAAACATGAACAATTCCACAATTCTAAACCGTTTACTTCCAATGTTACGGTTACAACCATTTTCTTCCAATGCCACAGCAAACTATGATCCTTTAGGGTGACATAAGGTGTGGGAGGTCATCCTCATTGTCATTACAAACTGGTATCCTGTCATTGGTCACAATAATTGAACCTCCTAGTTCTATTATCCTTCAAGTTAACAGTGATTTAAAAACTGTCAACAACTCTTCCTACTCAGCTGGCCTGTGCTGTTCTTCCTTGGTACAATATCAATGAACCTTTATACCACTACATTGTTATGGGAGGTGGGCCCTGGGCCCTGTTTCCTGTGACCTTGCTGGCACTGGATTATGTTGCCAGCAATGCTTCAGTGATGAACCTACTTATTATCAGTTTTGACCGCTACTTCTCTATAACCCACCACTGACATACAGGGCAAAGAGACACCAAGGAGAGCTGCAATTATGATTGGAATGGCATGGTCTATCTCTTTTTATACTGGTGGGCACCGGCCATAAATTCTGGCAGTACATTGTAGGTGAGAGAACAGTTCCCCCCAATGAGTGTTATACAATTTTTAAGCCAGCCTATAATACTTTTGGAACTGCCATTGCTGCCTTTTACCTGCCAGTTACATTATGATTAACTGTACTGGAGGATTTACCGTGAGACAGAGAACAGAACCAAGGAACTGGCTGGATTGCAGGGTTCAGGGACGAACATGTTAGACAGCCCATTGGCCGTGGATAGTGTCAAAAGTGGCAGTAGCAGTGGAACTGGGGAGACGAGAAAACTGACAAAGGGGCAAAGGACAGTACCAAGGTTAGAAAGTCATGTTGTTTTCCTCGTCAGCTTTCTACGAGCGCATCTCTCAGGAGCTACCCTGAACATCGAAGCAATGGCAGTTGGAATACCATGGAGGATGCGCCTCTGCGGATTCCCTCTCTTTCTTCCTCTGAAGGAGATGAACGTCCTATGAATGAAGAATACTGCTCGGCAGTCATACGGCTTCCCATGTCAGCTCTGTGGTAGGGACACCCAAAGTTCAAGGGGGTCAAATGAACCCTTAGTCGGGGGGATCTTTTTGGGGAAACAAATGGTGGAAAAAATGACGTGGCAGGAAGGTATCTAAAGTACAAGTTAATGCTCTGCCATCAACTGCTATAAAAGTTTCAGCTGGAAAAAGTCGTCATGGGAAGAGAAAAAGCAACTCACTTATCAAGAGAAAGGCAGCAAGACATTAAGTGCAATCCTGCTCGCTTTTATCTTAACATGGACACCTTACAACATAATGGTGCTGGTTTCTACATTTTGTAAGGATTGTGTTCCAAACAAATTATGGGAGCTTGGTTATGGCTGCTATGTCAACAGTCTCGTCAACCCAATGTGCTATGCACTCTGCAACCACTCTTTCAGACGTACATTTAAAATGCTGCTTCTCTGTCGTGGGACAAGCGCAAATGGAGAACAAACAAGCACCAAGCACCTTTTTCATCAGGACCCCGTCACATTGAACGGTGGGTAAAGTATTCGATAACATGTAATAGATATGCAAATTACCGGGTTCTCTTTACATGAAAGACAGGATGTATAAAATAGATATATACTGTTTGTTGGTGGTTACATACTTTCCAATACTTTGTCCGAATGATTTTGCACTTTTAAACCGCAACCGAGTGTGGGTCCATAGAGACTGCACAATCGTCGTGTTTTTTTTCGATGCTCCTGTTGGTGGTCGGTGGTCGGTCGCATCCAACCAAAGAAACCATGCAATATTCGGCCTGACCGACCGATGCACAGAAATGTCGGTTAGGCCAAATTATTGGATTGTGTTTACCCAGCTTAAATAACATAGTCTCTGAAACACGGCAGGAATAGATGGAGCCCCATTAGAATGTGAGTCTTTATATATTTAAGGACTAGACCAAAAATGTTTTTAACCTAATGCACAAATCATTTATCAGAGTGTTCCCCTCTTCCCCCCTACTTCCCTTTCCCTTTCAGATGTGCCCCTTTCCAGCAATTTGCTATACAAAGACTTATACATGCAGTCAATGATATACTTGGGAAGAGTACATGGGCTCCATGGGAGGACTAGGGGCCATGTTAATAAAGGCTTCTTTGTGATTTGCACCTTCAACGTGTGTTGCCCCGATCATAAGATTTACGTTTGCTAGCGCAAACCTACGATAGTGGTCATAAATGTATGATCATGATTGTAAATTTATGACAAGTGATCATATGTATGTATGCATGTATTTTTTTTATAAAGCTTCACTTGGGTATGCAGTAAGATGTCCGAACTTCGAAAAATCCGGTCCCCGCGAGGATCCGCGATTTTCGAAAAATCCGTAAATTCGAAAATCCGGCAGCGGCCCCGTTAAAACGTATTAAAATGAAAGTTCGGCAAAATCCGCATTAAAGTGGTCTAAATAGCCTTGGTAATGTACACTATCACTCAGGACCTGGGTAATGTCCTTAGAAACACGTACAATGCCTACAATACCTAAAAATTACAGTCCGCTAGCGAGAATGGTATTTTTCGAGGATTTCCGTAAAAAACGAGGACCTCCGTAAACCCGCGGATCTCCGAAAAAACGAGATTCCCGTAAAAACGTGTAATCATGTTAGCTGCCATTGGCTAATTTGGGTCATGTGGCTTGCTCCGTCTTGAAAATAATCCCCAAAAATTCGAATTTACAAGAATTTCCTCGTTTTTACGAAATTCTCGTAATTACGAGAATCCACGTAATACGAGGATCTTCGGTTTTTTCCGGGTCCCGGAAGATCGCAGATTCTCGTAATTGCGGAGAAACTCGTATTTTCGAAAATTTTTCGTAAAAAAAAAAAAATCCGCGGTTCGGAAGTTCGGAGGCGGAAATCCGAATAATCCGCCGTTCGCGCGGGATAAATCCGCGGCGGATCCCGGTTCGGGTCCGCGAAACCGGCCATCTCTAGTATGCAGCACTGTGCATTAAAAAAACAGAGAATACAAACAGGGGATAAGTGCAACCATTATACAGATAGATACAAATTTAATATTAAATTAATACAATTTCATTCATGGTTAAGAAAGCATATATATAAAATATGTATTTATGTATGTATATGTATAAATTGATATAGTGCACCAGGTCTCTACACATTAGGAATGAGATCCCTGCCCTGAAGAAGCTTACAATCTAAGTGGAGGGACACATACATATACAAGTGGGGGATGGGTACAAAGTGCTTAAAAGTCTAACAATCATTTGTTCTGCTGATGCTCAGAAGGTAGGATAAAGTCGAGATTTGAAAGCATTATGGATGTCACCAAGCAAGGGAGAGAGTTCCAAAGGTAGGGACGCACAGAGAGAATAGTTTAAGGTGAAGGCAGCTGTTTTTGTTGGGGGTTTGTGGTGAAGATTTCCGTTCAAGGAGCGAAGGGCACGGCCTGGAACTAAGGGACCAAGAGAGAAGATAAGTAGGGAGGTGCTAGAGCGAAGGGGTTTAAAGGTTAAAGCAGGGTATTGAATAGGATTCTTTGTTTGATGGGAAGCCAAACTATGGACTGAAGAATCGGGTTGTGGGTCTCTTTTTGGAGGAGAGTGAGATGATCCAAGTTGCCAAGTAAGATAGACTGGAAAGGAGAGAGATGAGAGGCCGGGAGCCAAAGTAGTAAAAATTACAGTAGTCAAGACGGGAAATATATGGGCATGGATGAGCATTTTAGTAGTGGAGCGAGAGAAAGGACGGATCTTGCAATATTGCGAAGGAGAAAACGACAGGTCCTAGTGACATTGTTAATGTGATGATGGAAGGAAAGAGAGGAGTCAGATAACCTCCAAGGCAGTGTGCAGATTCAACTGGGTTAATGACCATATTGTAATAGAGATAGAAAGGGTGGACTAGGTCCCAGTTAGGGGGGAAATTATTATTCCTTTTAGATAAATTAAAAGTTATGGGCGGCGGTGGTGCCATCCAGGAAGAGATAGAGAGCAGACATTTAAAGATTTGGGATTGGACTTCAGGGGTTAGCGTGGGGGTGGACAAGTAAATTTGGGTATCATCAGCTTATAAATGATACTTAAAGCCGAAAGAACTGATTATTTCTCCCAGAGGAGAGTGTAGAGGGAGAACAGCAAGGGTCCTAAAATTGAGCCCTGAGGGACCCCCCCACTAAGCAGAACTTGCAAGGAAGTCTTATTAGCAAAGAGACAAGAGAAAAATCTGTTAAGAGATAAGAAACACCCACGACGGAGCTTGATTTTGGATCGAGAGAATGTAGAATCTCATAGGAAGAGATGTCCACAGTATCAAAGGCAGGCGATAGTTCAAGGAGGACCGAGAACTGTCTTTGGCTTTGGCACTTGTAGGTCATTTGAGACTTTGCAGAGGCCGTTTCATTTGAATGACCCGGTCGGAATAATGATTGTAACGGGTTCAATAAGCATGGAGGGATTTAGTAATGCGTTTAAGAAACAAGACGTTCTAAGAGTTTTGATGCAAACTGTAAAAGGGAGAACGGGCAGTAGTTTGAGAGACAGGTAGGGTCCAGAGGGTTTTTTAAGAAGCGGTTTGACACTCGCATGTTAAAAGGCGAGAAAAATCCCATGGGTCAAGGATACACTTTGTACGGCGAGGACAACAGGAGGTTGAGACTGTAAGATGGGTGACGGGTGAAAATTCCGAACTGCGTGTGGTGGGGGCAGGCAAAGAAGGCAAGAGTTGTCCTGGGGTGAAGGGATTAGAGTGCGGATATCATCTATTTTATATTATAATAGTCTGCAAAATCCTCAGGAGCGTTAATGGAATGAAGAGTGTCTGTAGTGGATGCTGCAAGAGTGTTAAATAGCAAAAATAGCTATGTGGGTTATTTTTGTTATGTGTTTATAAGTGTGTATAAGTAGGAGTGTTTTTGCTGCTGAAAGAGCCGAATTAAGACACACAACTGAGCTTGTAATGGTTAAAGTCCGCCTGACTGCGTGACTTTTTCCACAGTCGCTCAGCTGTACGAGTATAGTAGCATATAAACTAGGTATCGGATTGAGCCATGGACAGGGTTAGTAAGGCGACGTTTGTGATTTTAGGGGGCAAAGGGTCAATAGTAGTAGATAAGATAGTTATACGAATGTATTAGCGAATCAGGGTTAGGATCAGACATGATGGCAGTGAGGCTAGAACTTCCTAGGCGAGACGGAAGGTCTATTGCTCCGGTGTTGCGAAAAGACAGTAGACAGAGTATCAAGAGGAGACGGGAGAGTAGGTGGTAGAGAAAGTAATTAGATTGTGATCCGAGAGAGGGAAAGAGGTGCTGGCAAACTGGGGCCATATTTATAAGCCGCAGTATCGTTTTTTTAGTGAACAACCGGTTATTTAATTTATGGTCATGGTCGTAAATGTGTATCGTACATTTACGACCGAGCGTTCGTTAATTAACGAACGTTTGATCATAGAATACCATGCGGTAGTAAACAACCGCAATGTTTTCTATAGGGATCGTAAATCTACGATTTCGTTATCGTTGATTTACCCATCGGAAACGTATTTATGATCGGTATCATAAATGTACGATCGTTAATCTCTGAGCGGTTTAACAATCGTAAATTTAAGATACCGATCGTTATAAGTGTCGTATTGCAACTTTATAAAACAATACCGCGGCTTTATAAATATGGCCTGTAGACAGAAAGATTTTCAGTAAAGACCAAGTAAGGAAGTGATCATCCTTATGGGTGCTAGTGTTGGTCCACTGCTGGAGGGAGAAGGAGAATTAGGTGAGGAAAGCGAGGGCCAGGATTGCTTAGCGTCGACAATGTGACAATTGAAGTCACCTAGAATTATAGCCTGAAGTTGGAGGAAAGAAAGATAGAGAGCCGGGTTTCAAACTCTGTAATGATAGGGGCTGGGGCAGAAGGGGTGGTGTGAAGTTGGACAGCATGGACTTCAAATGAGGGAAAGCAACAGAGGGCGAAAGAGAATCAAGTTTAGGGGAATAGAGAAGACCTACCCTCCACCCTGTCCTAGGAACGAATGAGAAGAAATGAGAGAAAGACCACCATGCGTAATTGAAGCTTCAACTGCTATCATGGTGGGAGATCCAAATCTCCATAAGAGCCAGTAGAAAGGCATTAGAACAGAACAGGTCAGGAAAAAGGAAGAAGTGAAGGTGAAAGAGTAGGGACGGTTATAATATTAGAAAGATTAGAGCCTCTAAAGGAATAAGTAGGGGGGTTAGAAAGGCAGGACGACGGCAGATGGATGTTGCAGGGTCCAGGGTTGGGAGGATTATCCCCAGCAGCAGAAGGATAAGAATAAACAGGGAGTGGAGGTGGGCTAAGGATTTTATACTGTATACAGGGCCACATCTACCATTAGGCAGAGTGAGGCATTTGTCTCAGGCAGCACCCCGGCACTGAAGACAAAGGCCGGCACACAGGCAGTTGTAGAAAAAAATGTTCCTGACCAGTCAAAAAAAAAGAATTTCCCTAGTAAACGATATGAGTTAAAATCCATTAATATGGTTAGGTTAGCTTGATAAGTTTGTTAGACTGTTAGGTTAGTTAGGCCCTGCTGAAAGATCTACCTTGACATGGTGACAGGCTTACAAATCTTTTGGCTAAAATATTTTAGACTACAGAAAGTTGGCATTTATAATGTATGTAACAGTTAACCACATGTAAAGCACAGGCTAAAAAAACCGAAGGAGCATATGGTAATGGCAACACAAGTTTTGAGAAAGGGATGTAATATCTGTTTGTAGTAATTTACATTATGATTATACTGTCTGAGGAACTGTTTAATACCTATGTGATAGGAGGATAAAAATCATAAAACTTTAGCCATGCCCATCCCAAAGCCACACCCATTCTAATATGGCGGCGGCGCACAAAAAGGCAGCAATAAAGTTTGGCTCAGGCAGCAAAAACCCTAGAAGTGCCCCTGACTGTATAAGTATATATGTATGTTGGACTTAGTGAAAGACCAGCATTTTGTAAGTTGAAGGATACTGCTAATATGAAATGAAGAGAGGCAGAGATAAAGATAGAATAGGGATAGGAAGGGAATGAATGGGAGGAGATTTTGCATACATTGTTAAAAAAACCTTTAAAGTGAGTTAGAGGGAGAGATTTACTTGTCGATCTCCTTGGTTGAACTCCCTTGTTACAATCGCCAATACATAACCATTGTGGTAATTTGGTTACCGCATGTATTGTACGCCTAACATTCGTTGCTGTATGATTACAGCAGTGATTGTACTTTTTTAAATATGTCCTAGGAATCAGACACAAGTGTCCCTTCCATAGTAGACTGAACATACTAATGTCCCTTTTCATTCAATCTGCCTCCCACTATCTCTAATCTCTCTCCTTCTCCATTCATCTTCTTTCAAAAAATGCAATCAGTCCAACTGCAGTAGTTACATTTTTAAGAATTTCCTCCAATCCCTGGTCGGTAACCCTAGGTGGGAGGTGTATCATGGGTTTGTTGGGCTCAGTGGACTGCCACTGGTCAATGTTCTTTCTCAGTAACAGTCTGATGTGTGGGAATCACACCTCCAATGTAATAGGCCAATAGCAGTTCCTATGCATTGTGATTTGCTGTTAAACCTTTGTGTAACCAAGAAATGTTAAAAGCTGCCGTTATTGAGTCTTTTGAGATACGGAGCAGCCGCCGCAAACCCCATCCTAAACTCAGGCCAACCTCTATTATTATTATTTAGCGTAGAAGCCAGTGTCCAGACACAATCCATCATAACAACCCCCCTGCCTTTCACTTTAACAAAGCATGCATGCTAGAGCAGTAAATAGGGTAACGTTTATACAAATGGATTTTAAAATCGAACAAATGTACAGTGAGGGTCCACGCCAATATACATATTATAAACATATTTATTAGAATCCACACATAATGTGTGGTTTCTAATAAATACGTTATACATCTTGGAGTGCGACCCTCACTGTACATTTGGTTTAGATTTTTTACCGTCCCTTGAGGGAGGAATACTAAGAGGAGTCTGCACCCACCACTGGACAAGAGTGCATAGGGCCATTTCATTGATTGGACTATTTTTAAAATTAGACCAAATGAAATATCTAATTATGTTTGTATTAAAATAAATGAATTAACATAACTATGTCCCAATACAACAAATAATTCCCCAAAATAAGTTGCAAAACAGTGAGAAACAAAGTAGGTCCATTTACAGCTTTCCTTCTTCCTACATTAGGAGGTGACAGTATAACCAGTTGGTAGATTAGTTACTATCAGTGAGATACAAAGCAGGTCCATTCACTGTTTTACTTCTCCCTACATTAGGAGATGATCAGTTGTAACCAGTTGGAAGATTAGTTACTATCAGTGAGATACAAAGTAGTCCATTTACAGCTTTCCTTTCCTTCTACATTAGGAGGTGACAGAGAGTTCGCATAGGATAAAGTGAGGCTGCCGGAGGTGGGTGGTTTGAGGGGAGGAGGTTCAAGTTTGCCAAAGTGGGATGTCTGTATATTTATCTTTTAATTAATATTAAAAATAATTGTTCTAATTAGCTGACTCAAGGTTTTTCCCCCCCAGTACTGAGCCATGATAATGTTCTGATATCTGTAGGCTAAAAGCATTTATTATTCCAGCTGTTATGCTGTATCTGCTACATCCATCTTATCAGTTGATGTTAAAGAAGAACATTAATGAGCCAGAATGAATTCTGTAGTTCCTAACAGACAAGTAAACTGTAAAGGTGCCCATAAATCTATAAGATTTTACTTACCCGACCGAGCACTCACGCGATGTTCATCGATGCTGCCGGGAACCTCTTCTCCCGATCTTACATTCAAACCGACATGCGATCGTAAAATCCCATTCATTTTGCATCGCATGTCGGTCGAATGTAAGATCGGGAGACAGCGGTTCCGGCAGGATCGAAGATCATCCGCGTGAGCGCTCGGTCGGGTAAGTAAAATTCTTATAGATGTATGGGCACTTAACTCTACCTGTTATTATCAGCATGGCAGAGAAATTAACTGTACACTACAGGTTTCCTGGCACTTCCTGATTTCTGCTGCCATTCTTCCTAGTAAGGCACCACTGATTTTATGACTGCTCAGTCTTTTTATGAGAATTACTGACAGGTCACCCAGTAGTTAGTAACAGTAACTGCACATTTCCGTTCATTTTTTGATAACCAGCGGTATCGCTAATTTGTTTTGCAGGTTTTAAATATGCCCCAACTGCTGTTATTACTCATAACAATTCTTAAAATATGGCCTTAATACTTAAAAGCATTTATCTGTGCACAAGAAATCACTGGATGGGCAGATTAAAGGGCATGTCCACACTTAAAACAAAAAAACTGGCTATATGTCCAATTACCTTTCCCAATATATGATATATTCAGCACATTATAAGATGCATTACCAAACAGATATTTAAGGGACACTAAACTTGTAATTCTAAGTACTTAAAATCCATTCTATTATCACAGGGAGATAAGACGCTTATTCCCACCCCCTGTAAATAATAGAAACACCCGGGGGACACTGGCAACTTACCTTACCTTCACTCCACTTGCGGCTGCTTCTTAGCTGTCTTTTTGTATTGGTGCGCATGAGCAAGAGATAGGTGCTCGGTCAGGACAGCGTTCCTGACAGCTGAGCAGGTGCGAGTGGAGCGCCGGTAGGTAAGTGTTGTAGTGTTCCCTGGGCGTACTATTTCCAGGGAGGTGGGAATAAGCATTCTCACCTCCCTGTGAATAATAGAAACTGAATTTATGTTACTTTATGTACTTAACACAGTACATAAAATTGTCTGGGGGGGACAATAAACTTCCCTACAGTTAATCAAGGCAGTGACTGCAGACATCACAGGCGCAGCTAATGATTGACTGCTGTTTCCCCTGCTGCCATCTCTGCACATGCTCAAGATTGTAAAAAGCTCTGTGAGCCAAGGGTGTAGGCGGATACCTTTTCCATAACATAAAAAAACTTATGATTAAAGGGCATCTCCACCCTCAATAAAAGTTCTAATATATGTAAGCCATGCCCTTCCACCCCTAACCGCTATAATGGAACGTTAAAAAATCGATTCCAATCTCAGCTCCTCGTTCCAGCATAGATCTGGTCCGCTGCACTGCCTGCTGGAATTACAAGCAGGGGGCCGAGAGGCAGCCAATCACAGTCGCGGCTGCCAGCAATACATAACTACGCTGGAACTCATGTGTATTTCCCCTTTGTTCTGTCGAGTAATTAAATGTTCATGTATTTCTGTTTTAATACATTTGCCTATAAAATAAAATTACACCACAAGGAAAATATAGTAAATCTGGTCCTTCCTGTAACATTCATGTAAAACAAGGGAAAAGAATAGGTCATAGACTTCAGCTACAGCTCCCTGGCATTAAAAGAACAAGATTCCTGCCGCAGGCTCTGCGCACACAAGCAGTTTTACCTTCTAGCTACAGAGTGTTCCAAATGCCTTAGGCACTTGGCATCGCTGGAAACGTTCGGTTAAGCACTGACTGAGCACTGTAGTACTTGCAATCCTTATATTGGACTAAACATTTATTTTCAAGACAAGCTTTCAAGAGAGGAATAAGAAGTGTTATTTTCCCGCAGATTTGTAGGTACTGGGGGAGATTCCCAGAAGCGCCGTTAGCTAGGGATTGAAGTGAAACTAGAGGAATGTCTCTTCCACACCAGAAAATATTTAATGGTTTTTACAATCTGTGTCGGACCACAGCAAAGTGATTAGTTCTGTATCCAAAGGAATTAAATATTTACTTTCTACAAGGTTTATTCTGGCTTTTAGGTTTGTATGCATAACAGGAATGGCCACTTCACAGAATGGGGCCATTGTTATGAATATTCTTATGGTGTCTGTCCTTTAAAAATGACATTAATCATTGGAGCTCATAAACCAAGCAAGGATATAGGTCGTCACCCTAAAACCAGAGACGTGTCTGCCAATAGATAGCAAGAGTGGCGTAATTCAAGTCCTACTCTGAATTGTCATGTTATGCAGTAGCAAAACAGGCGGAAATGAGAGTGGACAGGTTTGTGGCAGGAATTCTGGGTATAAGTATAAAATACAGGTTCACCTTTTTATTTTTAAAATGAATTTTGAAGTTCAGGTTCAATGAGGCTGATATTAGTATCTGGGGGCCTGGGCATATTATAATGCATAACTGGGTTTAAATATCATAATTTTCCATTAGATGTAAGTATGCAAATTTGAAGTACATTTCTCTTTGTTTCATTAGTAATTCTTTGATAGTTTATGATATGAAACCTGCTGTGTGTCTGGTGCCTGGGATTCATTCCGTCCTTTACCAAGGCTTGTTGATGACTGTGAAACACTTTATACAGTGCATAATGTACCCCCTACTGTAAATTAAGGATATTAAAAGTCACCAGAGGAGTTCTGTGACCATATAAATGCAACAGGGCTGCACACACATCATAAGGATGTTATTTACAGTTGGGTCCCATTGGATTAAACCAAAGGGGTGGATTATAGAAAATTTGTAGGATGAAATGAATCTCTTCTTGCTTTGCTTCCTTTACAGTCTCATCACTTTGGAGAATACAGATTAAAGTTCTGTCTTTTTTGCATGCAGAACTGAAACGGATGCCAGATGGAGTCTCCATGCTTGTGTGACCCATAAGAATGGCAAGGAATGCAGAATCCCCTGCAGCACAAGGGCTGAAGAAAGGTGTTGTTGGGCCATTGTGCAGTTACAGCATGACATCAATCTGACAGTACCTTAAGGGAATCTCACAGGGTTGCGAACGAACTTGCTGAGGGACAGAAATCGTTTGGTGGAGGCCAGGGCTCACTGTTTAAGAAATGATTGATCTACATGATAAAGACAGAGGTGCCTGTTATTGCCCAAAACCAAACAAAGACAGGCAAGAGCATTATATCGATTTTTTCAGGGTGGGTTGGGCTGTGTAGTTATTCTTATTTCAACAAAATAAAATGTATGCTACAAAGTCATTGGATATTGTTTGTTTACCCAAATCAAATTTTATCCTGCACAGTTTGAAAATGTACTGCCATATTGTTTAAGGCTTTGTAGAGTATTGA
>JAACNH010003217.1:0-30851 GCA_019447015.1 Hymenochirus boettgeri | reverse complement strand
AGGGAGGAAAATGTTATCTCTCTCTTTACAAATCAGTGGTAAGACCTCATTTGGAATATGCAGTGCAATTTTTGGGAATCCTGTTACACAAAGACATTTGTGAAATGGAAGTTTGGGGAGCTTGAAATATGAAAGAGAGACTGAAAAGTTACCATTATGTATCTGGAAAAAGGCGAGGGCGTGGGGAAAACGGGCCATCAATAACTACTGGGGGTCATTGTTCACCAATAGAACATGTCAGAGGACAACGTGGACATCGCTTAAAAAATAAATATTTTCTTAAATTTGGGAAAGGTTTTTTTCACGTAGTGAGAACGGTAAGCTATTGAACTTCTACCATTGGACTTGATGAATTGCAAGTTCAAGGGAGAGACACTTTGTTTCAGCATGAAGTTTCTAAAAATACAGAATGTTGCCTGTTTAAAATATGGTATTGCTGAGTAGGATGGGACTGGATGGACGTATAGCTTTATTCAACTCAATACTATACTATCTTAACAATCTAATACTATACTGTAGCACCAATACTCATTATTACTATACACTGTACTATACCAATGCCTATAACTATAACGATTGCGATCTATACTAACTACTAATACGACATACTGTACTAAAACTATACTAATACTATACTAAACACTCTAGCATACATACTGTACTATATAATAGTATACTATACTACAGTTATACTTATTATAACTATACACACAGTACTAGTCTACTATTATACAATACTATACTGTATTATACTATACGATACAGAAAAACATAAGCTACATGTTTCGTCCAATGCCTTTCTCGCTGAAATTTACCTTTGACTTTTTAGGAAAGGTCCATTTTGTCCAAAACATGTATCTTAAGTGGTTTTTCTGGAATATTTGAACTGTATCACTCAACTACTCTACTCCATTTCCTTTCTCTGGTCCTTTGTAATGATGTCCCAGGAGTGTTTGCGTAGACTGATGTTATCTTTGACATGTAGGGTAAATAATCATTAATTCTTTGTTCTATAGTAACTTGTAGACTGTGGAGGTATGTGGACTGTGTTTATAAATGTATACTGCCACCTGTTTACAAATCACTTGATTGGTTTTACCTTGAAAATCAATATTCAATGTTCCAAGTTTTTTTATTTATTTTATCCGGGATTATTTTTTTTTTTATTTCATTTTAATCCATAAATTGACAGAACGTAGCTGAAGAGTGCCAAAGCATCCAACTAAAAAAGCTAAGGAAACCTGTTAAAAGTAAATAACCTTCTAATTGACCTGAATGACTGGGGAATTTTTATACATTAAACCAGAACTTTACTGAGGTTTAAATGATTAACACATCCTGGTGACTTAAAAGAAAACTATAAATGTTCCGGCTGGGCCCCCCAGGAATCCCCTCCCTATAGTTTCCCTAGGGTGAGGAGCTTAATTAACCGCTAGTTCTGACCCCGCTGGCTCAGTCTTTGCTCTGACCCTCACGATCCTTTTGAATTGGTGAGGCCCAGCAACATTCCCTGTACCAGGGTCTCACACAGTGGCCATTATTGTATCAGGCATTTATGTTACGGCCAATGCACCGTCCATGTTAAAAAGTACCAACATTATTATTTAATGTCAGATCAGTCCCCAACATGCCTTACCAAAACAAACAACACCCGTTTGAACTTTCCAGAATTATTTTGATTCGATTTTGTGTCGCCTCTTTAATTCATATCATGTACTTATGCCATGTTTTTCCCATACTATACTGACTTATGCCATGCATTTCCCATACTGACCTTATGCCATGTCTTTTCCGATTGACTTATTGCCATGCCTATTTTCCATATCTATGCCATACTTTCGCAATGACCCCTATTGGCACATGTTATCCCCATACTGACTTATTGCCATGTATTTTCCCATACCTGACTTATTTTGCCTATGCCTGTTTGTCCATATGACTTATTGCCGCCATGTATTTTTGCCTATACTGACTTATTCGCCTGCGAACATTTTGCCCACCTAACTGAGCACTTATTGCCATGTATTTTCCCATGACTGACTATTGGCCATGCTTTGCCCCTATGACTTATGCCATGTATGTTCCCATCACACTGGAATTTTGCCATGCCTTTTGCACCATTAGAAAACCATATTGCCATGAGTTGCTATATCCCTGACCCCTGTATCGCATGTTTTTGCACTACTCCACTCGTATTCCTGTATGATACGCCCGTAATATCACGCCACTTTTGCAACACTCTTATTGCACCTATTCCATGACTACTATGCCTCCTTTATTGCTATTTCATTATTTCCCATACTGACTACATTATTGCCACATTGATTTTCACCACACCCACTACCTGACTTATTGCCAGCCTTTCCTGCCCATCATTGACTCTATTGCCATGTATTTTTGCATCTATTATGCTGACCTTTTGCCATGCTGTTTATTGCCATAGTCTTTTGCCACATTTGCCTATGGGCTCCAGGTCACTGTAGTTTGCCTATACTGCACTTATTGCCATGCTATTTCGTCCAGTAATACTGAACCTCTATGCTCGACATGTCACATTTTCCCCACATACTGACTTCATTGCCATGTGCACTTTATGCCATATTGACACTTCATTGCCATGTATTTTGACAATGTGACATCATGCATCCTGTATCGTGATTGCTATACCCTGACTTATCTGCCATGTATTTTCCCCATACTGACCTAATTGCCAAATGTATTTTCTCCCACTGTACGGAACATTATTGGCCATTGCCTTTTTTGCCATGACTGACTACGCCACCCTGTATGTACACTTCTTGCGCCCCAATGATTGACTATTGCCAGACATCATCTTCTCCATCACTTGACCCCTTATGGGCCTGCACATCAGTACTACCACCTACTCGACATTGATGCCAATGGTATATTTCAATACTGACTTCATTGCTATGTATTTGTTCCCATATTATATGCCATGCCTTTGCCAACTTGACTTATTGCCATGATATTTTGCCTATTGACACTACTTGCTCCATGTATTTGGCCCATATATGACTTATGCCTGCTTTTGCCATATTGACTTATTGCCATGTAGTTTTGCCACTATTGAACCATATTGACCCATCTACATTTTCCACATATGACTTATTGCATGTATTTTCCCATATAATTTTGCATGCCTTGTGCCATATGATTAGATCTTATTGCCCTAGTGACCTTACCCCTGCCCATTGCCCACCCCATTGCCTTTTTCCCACTGAGACTTTTGCCAGTTATTTTCCCATTACTGACTTATTGACCATGCCTTTTGCCCATATTGACTTATTGCCATGTATTTTGCATATGACATATTTCCATGTCTTTTTCCCCATACTTGACTTATTGCCAATGTATGTTCCAAATTGAACTTATTGCCATGCCTTTGCCATATTGACTTACTTGCACCATGTATTTTGCCATATTGCGACATATTGCCGGCATGCATTTTTTCCATATTGACTTATTGCCATGGTATTTTCCCATATTGACTTATGCCGATGCCTTTTGCCATATTGATTATTGCCATGTATTTTCCTATGACTTATTGACATATTGCTATTGCTTATTGCCAGTATTGCTATTGCCATATTGACTTTTGCCATATTGGACTTTTGCTTCATATTGACATATTGCCATGTATTTTTACCATATTGACTTATTGCCATGTTTTGCCATATTGATTAATTGCCAGATTTTGTGCATATTGACTTATTGGCCATGCATTTGCCATATGACTTATTGCCATGTATTTTGCCATATTGACATATGCCCATGTATTGTTTCCATATTACTTCATTGCCATGACTCTTTTGCCATATTCGACTTCCATTTGCCAATATTGACTTATTTCCATATTTTGCCATTATTGCTTATTTTCCCATGTGATTTTGCGTACCATACTGACTTGTGCCATGTATTTTGCCATAGTTGACTTATTGCCATGCATTTTCCCATATTGACTTATGCATGCGTTTTTTGCCTTTAGATTTTTAGGCATGTATTTTTCATATTGCTTATGGCCATGTATTTTTCCATATTTGAACATATTGCATGTATTTTTTCTATTGACTTATGCCATGTTTTCCCCTACACTCTTATTGCCATGTATTTTCCCATACTGACTTATTGCCATGTATTTTCCCATATTGAACTTAGTGCCATGCCTTTTGCCATATTGCTATATTGCCATGTATTGCCATATATGACATATTGCATGTATTTTGCCATACTGACATATTGCACATGATTTTGCCATACTAAACTATGCATGCATTTTTCATATGACTTAGTGCCATGATTATTTTCCCATTTGACTTATTGCCATGTAGTTTTCCCCATTACTGACTATTGCCATGTATTTTCCATACATGACTTATTGCCATGTATTTTCCCATATTGACTTATGCCATGTATTTTCCCATACTGATTATTGCCATGTATTTGCCATATGTGACTTATTGCCATGCCTTTTGCCATATTGACTTATTGCCATGTATTTCCCCTGTCATTGGACTTATGCCATGTATTTTTCATATTTACTTATGCCAGTATTTTTTCCATATTGACTATTGCCATGTGATTTTGCCCATATTGACTTAATTTCCATTTTTGTGCTATTAATTGACTTCAGGCCATGTATTTTACCATATGACTTATATTGCCATTGCATTTTTCCCATATTGACTTATGTCCATGTATTTTGCCATACTGACGTATTGCATGTTTTTCCCATATTGACGATTCTGCCATTATTTTGCCAAATTGACTTATTCCATGTTTTTTTGCCATATGACTTATTGATCCTGTATTTTGCCATATGTACTTTGCCATGTATGTTGCCATATTGATTATTTCATGTGTTTTTGCCATATTGACTTATTGCCATTTATTTTTGCCATATTGACTTATTTCCATGTTTTTTGCCATGATTGATATTGCATGTTTTTTTTCCATATTGACTTATTGCCAGTTATTTTGTTCAATTACTTATTTGCCATTATTTTGCCATGTTGACTAATTCATGTATTTTGCCACAATGTGCAGAAAAAGATTACAATTTAACAAAGTACCGAAAAATCGCTTTGCCACTTTTATAAAATTTTCCCCCCTTAGCATCGTTTGGATGCCGGTCCCCTGACACCTCCATTAATGTCGCTTTTTTGTTCACATGGGAAAGAGAAGACTAAAGAAAAAAATGGATAAGAAAAGGCAAGAAAAAGTTAACAGAAACAAGTCTAAGGACAAAAACCCCAACTGGCACGAGTGAGTTGTCTAGGTTTCTAATATAATTTTCTGGCTTCTAATAGAGATGGACACAAAACCGAACTGAACCTTATGAGTTCGGACAACCCAACTATTCAAACGACTAAGTTTTTCCAGACTGGCGTTGTATTTTCGATAAATATTAATTGTCCTAAACCCCGATTACGATTGACTCAAATGCGTTCGTTTCTAACCTCGATGTACGTTTTGTTAAGTGACGTCGTTTTCGGTAACCCAAGTTCGATTTTCGACCGAATGACATCGTTTTCGTAACCCTCGAATGTACGGATCGTTTTCGGAACCCTCGAATGTACGGATCGTTTTCGGTAACCCCAATGTACGGACGTTTTCGTACCTCGAAGAGTTTTCGGTAACCCTCTGTAGATGTCGTAAACCCGAATGTACGTCGTTATCGTGTAACCCTCGAATGTAAGGATCGTTTTCGGTAACCTCGAATGTACGGATCGTTTTCGGTTAACCCTCGAAGGTAAGGATCTTCCCGGTAACCCTCGAATGTACGATCGTTTTCGGTAACCTCGAATGTAGGATCGTTTCGGTTAACCCCTTAATGTACGGTCGTTTTCCGTAACTCGAAGTGTACAGATGTTTTCGTTTAACCCTCAGTACTTCGACCTGAATACGGATCGTTTTCGGGTTAAACCCCTCGAATGTACGGATCGTTTTCGGTTAACCCTCGAAGTAACGGATCGTTTTCGGTTAACCCCTCGAATGTACAAGGTCGTTTTCGGTAACCCTCGATGTAGCGGATCGTTTTCGGTAACGCCTCGATCGATGTACGGATCGTTTCGGTCTCGAAGTAATTCGTTAACCTCGAATGTACGGATCGTTTTGTCGGTAACCCCCTCAAATGTACGATCGTTTTCGGTAACCCTCGAATGTAAGGATCGTTTCGGTAACCTCGAATTACGGGATGGTTGTCGGTAACCCCTCAACGAATGTACGGATCGTTTTCGTTACCCTCAATGTAAGGATCGTTTTCGGTAACCCTCGAATGTACGCGATCGTTTCGGTAAACCTCGAATGTTAAGGATCGTTTTTTTCGGTTACCCATTAATGTCACGGAATCGTTTCGGTAAACCTCGAATGTACGGATCGTTTTCGGTACCCTCGAATGACGGTCGTTTTCGAAACCCTCGAATTTACGCTTTTGCTAAGCCGTCGATTGTAGCCTCCGATGTCTGTAACCTCGAAAGTGTTGTTCTATTTCGTCAGTTACCCTCGAAGATTATCGTTCATTACACTTGAATTGGCCGTAAACCCTCCGAATGTAGTTTGTCGCAAAACCCGACAATTGCCCACTCCAGCATCGTTTAAGAAGTGTTTTTTTAATAGTTCTGGTGGACAGGACTGTTCCCAGCCATTTTCCCAGGTGCCACAGCCATTTACAGTAAGGTACCACTTGGTTAGTTTAGCTGTTTAAATCACTTGGACTTTTCGAACTATCACTCCCCATTGACTTTATGGGTCCGAATTCGAACTTTCACAACCTTTTACTGAAGTTCAAAAAGGGACCGAACTTTATGAAGTTCGCCCATCTCTAATTTCTCATGCTGAGTGTCACAATGCCGACTGCCCAGCCATGTGTCTCCATAAATCACAAAGAAAGTATTTGGTTGTGACTGATCCTCGACACATATATTCTGTGTGTCAAATCTGTGGCAGGGTAAATGCTCATGATTCAAATATAAATAGCAAATTGAAAACAGGCAATCCGGGAGATCAACGAGCCACACTATGGAGGGAGATTTTACGCAGGATGTGTAAGCTCTAGGTGAATCTCGACGCACAAGTGTTTAATGGCCACGTTATCAGCCACATGATGTGGATAACGTGTGTTCATTACCAATATTAACTTTCTATAAATAAGATGCAAAACAAATGTTGATTTTTAAAGAAGTGTTATTGTTTTAATGAAGAATCACAGTCTTATCTCTATATATAACATAGTTTTAGGGCTAGGGACACACTAGTGCATTTTCTCACACCTTCGGATGCCGTTTTGCGAGTGTGGGGTGGCCACACTATGTCTCTGTGCTGCGATCCATTTTTGGAGACAGCGCAAATGCACAGTAACATAGTAATTAGAGGTTGAACAAGACATTACTGTCCATCTCTGCTAGCCAACTTTATACCCTCACCCTAATTTGTATTATACTTTTAAACATAATTGACATGATTGGAGGTTTGTATAAAGATTAGTCCACTAGTCCAACCTTATTACCCTACCCATAATGTCTTATAACAGTTTACATAGTAACTAGACTTGAGGTTGTATAAAAGACATACGTCCATTCTAGTACAACCTTTATTACATACCCCCATAATGTCTGTATAAAACCAGTTAAAGTAAGTAACATAGTATGGACGGTTGGTAAACAGATATCGTCCATTATGCCAAACCTATACCACTACCAAGCAATGCTGTATAACAGTTACATAGTACATAGTATTGGAGGTTGTAATAAAGGACCATAGTCCTTTAGTTCCACCTTTACCCTACCTCAAATGTCTGATAACAGTTCATAGAACATAGTATTGGAGGTTGTATAAAGACATATCCATCTAGTCCAAACCTTTATACCCTACCCTTTATGTCTAGTATAACAGTTACATAGTAACATAGTATTGGAGGTTGTTAAAGACATACGTCCATCTAGTCACCTTTATACCTACCCATAAGGGTCGTGTATAGGTGAAGTTACAATAGTTACCTTTATTGAATTTTGTAATAAGACATACGTCCATCTAGTCCAACCTTTATACCCTAACCCATAATGTCTGTATAACAGTTACTAGTAAACATAGTTATTGGAGTTGTATAAAGATATACGTCCATTAGTCCGAACCTTATACCCTACCCATTCTGTATTAAACAGTTACATAGTAACATAGTAGTGGGGTTGTATAAGACGTACTCCATCTATTCCCAACGCTTATACCCCCTCCCATATGTCTAGTATACACATTACATAGTAACATAGTATTGGAGGTTGTAAAAGACCAATACGCCATCTAGTCCACCTTTATACCCTACCCAGAGGGTGTGGGGTGGGGGGGGGGGGGGCCTTATAACAGTTTACGTAGTAACGAATAGTATTGGGAGGTGTATAAAGACATACACCCATCTGTCCAGACCTTTTATAACCCTACGGGGGGGGACCCATACTGTCTTGTATCACAGTTACTTTCATAGTATTGGAGTTTGATAAGACATACATCACTAGTCAACCTTTATATATACCTAATAACCCTCCCATAATTCGTATAACATTTACTAGTAACATAGTATTGGAGATTGTATAAGACATACGGTCCAGTGAGAAACGTAAGTCGCAACTTTAGGAGGTGCGGAAGGGCGCAAGACTGAGAGGCGCACATAATAAAGGGTGTTCTAAATAATGAGGGACGGATTGCAAAGAAGTAACATAGTAGTTGGGTGGTTGTTGGGAAGACATACGCCATCTAGTCCAACTTGTCCTACCCGACCCATAAGTGTTCGGTATACCAGTGACTGTAACATAGTAAATTGAAGGTTTAAAATAAAGACCTACGTCCATCTACTTCACAACAACAAGACCTTTAAAATATACCGGGGACCCTAATATAACCCTAAAACCCATAATGGCTGTATACTTTACATAGTAACACATATATTGAGTTGTATAAAGAACATAAAAACGCCTTCTAGTCCCAAACTTTAAATACCCTCGAAGGAGGAAAGGGCGGCACTAGGGGGCCAATAATGTCCTGTAGTAGGGGGGACAGGGGCAACGAAAGGAATGGTCAAACAATAGTAACATAGTTATTGGAGGTTTGTAACTAAAGAAGGACAATAAAAAATAGGTCCATCTAAGTCCACAGCCACCTTTATATATATAAACCCCCCAGAGCACAAACACAAACAACCTTTAACCCTACCCATAATTTCTGTATAAACAGAGTTTACGAGGGGGACCATGAAGTAACAAAACATAGTATTGGAGTGTTGATAAAAACATAGAGCAAAAAAAAAACACGATGACTAATTCGCATCTAGTCCAACAAGAAGAGTCAGTAGATGCGTAGGATGGGGCTAGAGTGGGCCAAGAACGTCCAGAAGGGGAAAACCCAAGGGGCGAAAAACAAAACACACACAGGGGGGGGGACCTTGGGGAATTACCGCTGACCCATAATGTCCTGTATAAACGTTACAAAAACATAGTAACATAGTCTTGGAGGTTGGTAAAAGACAAAGGGATAAGGAACAGAATAAGCTTCCATCCTACATCTGTCAGGGGGGGGGGGGGAGGGGCAGGGGGGGGGGGGGGGGGGGAGGTTCTAGTCCCAAGGGGGAGGAAACAAACCTTTATAAACCCTAACCCCATAATGTCTAGTCTAACAAAGTTACACATAGTAACTAGTATTGGAGGTTGTATAAAAGACATACGTCCAATACTATCCAACACCTTTATATTTATTACCCTAAATATAGCCCGATAATGTCTGTAGTAGAAAGACACAAGAAGATTCCAAATCGTAATAGATGGGTGGGGGATTGAGGGTTGGAAAAGGTCATCAAACACACGAGAAGTGAACGAGCAAGAAAGAGAGTGGGCGAAAAAAAACAGGCCATCTATCCCCCCCCCCCCACCCTTTCTCTCCTGCGCAAAGGGGGGGGGGGGGGGGAAAAAAAACCCACCAGGAGGAGTGATAGGATTCAAGGGGGATCTTTCTCTCCTCCCCTCCTCCCCTCATGTCTGTCTCCCCCCTTCCCTCTCCCCTCGTCTTGTTCGGGTTGTCTCCCCCGCCCCCTCCCGACGTGCCCTCTCTTTTCCCGGGGAGGGGGCGGGGCGCCGACGGTTCCCCCCCGCTTCGCGTCGCCCCCCCCGGGGGAGACTTCCGCCCCCTTCTCTCTCCCCTCTGCCCCCTGGCCCGGGGGGGGGTGTGGTTCTTAGGGGGGTGGGGGGGGGGGTGAAAGTGCCCCCCTTACTCTTCCCCTCCCCGTCTCTTTTTGCTCATTTGGGGTGTATAAGATTAACGTCCATCTATTCAACCTTTATAGGCCGGGGGGGGGGAACCTACCCATGAATGAATGTCTCTGTATAGACAGCTTTACGAGGCATAGGTACAAGTATTGAGGTTGTATACAAGACATACGTCCATCTAGTCCAAACCTTGATCCCCGCTAGCGGCTATAATGATACCTGTCTAACAGTTCCATGTAACATAGTATTGAGGTTGATAGTAGAGACCCTAAAGGCGGGGGGATGGCATCGTAGGCTATTCCAAAAAGCACACCAAAAACAACGGGGGAGGTGGAAAACAACCAGAGCCTTTATAATGGGAATTTACCCTAAGGGGGAGTAAGACGCGGGCTCTAATGTTATAATATATACCCCTAAATATACCCTAACCCATAAGTCTGTATAACCGTTACATAGTACATGTATTGGGGTTTTAAAAAGACATACGTCCATCTAAGTCAAAACCTTTAATTATTTACCCTAAACCCTAATATCTGTATACCAGTTACATAGTAACAAAGTATTGTGGTTGTAAAAGACATACAGGGGGTGGGCATCAAGTGGGGAGGGAGTGGCCAAAGGAAACCTTTATAATGTATTAATATTAGGGCCAAAAGACAACAACCCGGTTTGGCTGTAAGTTAATTGATTGGGGATATATATATCTAGTGTATATATATTAGTGATGTTCGATAATTATTTATAAGTAATTAACCTATGTATTTATTAGGTGGAATTAATATATTATTGGGGAAACCTTTATAATAAATTTTAGTATATAGGGTTGATAAAATTATTAATAAGTTAATATATAAACAATAACCCTATATTGAATTATATAAATTGTGATAATTTAAGATTTATAGTATAGGGGGAAATATTAGGGATAAATGGAAGTGGATATATAAGTGTATAAATGTATGAGGAATGTATAGAAAGTTAGGGGGGTTATGGAGTATTAATTATATAATAATTAATAATATAAATATTAATATACCCTAAGCTTTAATATAAAAAAAAAAATTCTTAAAATTTTAATATTTATTAAACCCTACCCATATGGTCTGTACATAACATTACAAGTAAACATAGTATTGGAGGTTGTATAAAGAACATACGTCCATGCTAGTCCAACCTTTAAAATAAAAACGTACCAATATTTTCTGTAATAAAAAAACGTACCTTACCATAGTACATGGAGAATGGAGGTTGGTATAAAGACAAAAATAAATACGTCCATCTAGTGCCAAGGAGGAGCCGTTGTATGGAAGGTATTTTATAAATTATAGTATATAATTTCTTTATATATAATTGTGATTATATATTATATAATACCCTAACCCTACCTATAAATGTCTGTAATAAAAAGGAAAAACAGTTAACAATAGAATAACAATAGTATTTTGGAGGTTGTATAAGACAAAATACAAAATACAAAACCAATAAAAACAAGACAACAAATACAAACCAAAGAAAAATAACAAAAAAAATACATAAAACATATCCAACATCCCCCACACATCTACTAGTCCCAAAAAAAACAATAACATCCATCTAGGTAAAAAACAAAAAATACAAAAATACAAAAAAAAATACAAATACACAACATACAATCATCTCTAGTCCACAAAAAATAACAAAAATACAAAAAAACAACACAAAACAAAATCAAGCAAACTACAAAAAGCTAAAACAAAAATATCACAAAAAACAATCCAAATAAAAATCCATCTAGGTAAGAGTCCATATCTAAAGCAAATCAAAATATACAAAAAAATAAAAAAAATTGGGGGGGGGAATCAAAATAAATACATAACAAAGACAAAACAAATACAAATCCATCTATCTAGTCTAGCCTACATCAAAACAAATCCCATCTACTAATAATTAGAGGTAATCTAGTCTAGTCAGAAGTCTAGGACTAGTTCTAGATTAGTTAGTTTAGTGTGTGGAGGAGAGTTTAGGACTAGATCTAGTCGTACTATGCTAACTAGGGAGGGGCCAGTGGCTCTAGGTCTAAGGGGCATAGTCCATCCAACAGGCGCAACGCACACAGAGTAGTGTCATCTAGTCCAAAACACAAACTACGGGGGAGGGGGGGGTAGTCCGAAATCTAGTAGAAAACAAAAATAACAAATCAAAAACAATAAACAAAATCCACCATCCAAAATCCCATCGAGTCCACAACCAACAGTCCACACACAACATCTATTCCACATCTGTCCAACAGTAGTCCACACAACACCTAGCAGTCCAGTCGAGATCCAAACCTTTATCAAATAATGATATTATATTATAAATTATTTTATTATATTAATATAATTTAATATTAAGAAGGAAAACAACCGATTGTAGGTCCAGGGGAGTCGTGGGGCGCATGCTATCCACCATCGAGAAATACAAAATAAAAACATAACAAATCCATGCTAGGTCCACACAGTCCAACCGGAAAATACACACCACAACCCCCACGTAGGCCAACAGAGGTCTAGTAGTTCTACTAGTTAGAAACACCTCCAATCTAGAGTCCACCTTTTATATAATAAAAAAAATATAATGGGAGGGCAACACACACACCAGCAAACACCCAAGGGGCGGGGGGGGATCCAACAGCATCTAGTCCCAACACCACAGGGGGCAAAACCTAGTCCAAATCTAGCTTTCTGAGGTCACACCACACACACACAAAGAGTCCTCTTTAGGTGTAGGGCGGGGGTATCCATCTTCTAGTTCCATCTACTCAACCTTTATATACGTACCTATAATGTCGTATACAGTTACATTAACATAGTATTGACAGGTGTATAAAGACATACGTCCTTCTAGTCCAACCTTATACCCTACCCATAATGTCTGTATAACAGTTACATAGTAACATAGTATTGGAGGTTGTATAAAGACATATGTCCATCTAGTCCAACCTTATACCCTACCCCTCCCATATGTCTGTATACAGTTACATAGATAACATAGTATTGGAGGTTGTATAAAGCCATACATCCATCTATTCCCTGTATCAACCTTTACCCTACCCATAATGTCTGTGTTAACAGTTACATAGTAACATAGTATTGGAGGATGTATAAAGACACACGTCCATCTAGTCCAACCTTTATACCCTACCCATAATGTCTGTGTATCTTACTGCACACACAGATAGATACTTTTGGCTGACTGACCGATCCACAGCACTATTGGTCTGTCTGCCAAAAATATCTTAACGTGTGTACCCAGCCTAACTCAGTTACACAATTTCTGAGTCTAAAACAGTCTCTTGAAAAAACCCTCTTCTTTCAAATATCACAGAGAAGAAAGAATACCGTACTGTTCAGCTACAATTATATTCCTGGTGCAACTTAATTTGCCTTTGAGCTGTTAAGATACAAAGTCCAAGTTATTCCTCTCTGATTGGAGTAATATATTCAGTTCGCAGAAAAACCCCTTGTTGAAAGAAATGGAGAATCCGAACCGGTCGTTGTTGTGGTATTTATATCCTTCAGATGTGGACTGAAATTAGAGATAATTTGGGTTTTTGTAATTCCACAGGGAGAAGACAGAAATGATCCGGTCATATATCCAAGAAGTAGGCAATACATTAAAAGGGTACAGTAATGACCTTTCATTAAGTCTAATATCATGTTTTGTGTTTGGTTGGCGTGAATTTTGCAGTCACGGAAGGACAAACTAACTCCACTGTAAAAATTTAACTTTAAAAATGAAAAGTACCTGCGACAAGGAGGTAGGATTGATAATTCCTACTTCCCAATATTATCTGGTTAAGGGAGCCCCAATATGTACAGTTTCATCTGCCAGGTAGTGTCCTGGGCCTTCCTGTGTTAAAGATAGTGCTGAAGCATTGAGGAAGCCTGGCAGAAGCAGTTTTCTTTGTGCTGCCGCTTGTTACAGATATCGGGAGGTAAAAATTACCAATCATACCTCCCTGCCCTAGATACTTTTCATTTTAACTTTTTTTTTGCTTTTTACTTTATATGAACTAAAGTTCTCATTTAAAACAACAAATTTCTCCTTAAAATTCTGTCTGTGGGTTCCAGCATTAAATTTCAAGGACAAAAGTTTATTGAATTTCTAAAACCCGGTTCTTTTGTCTGAAATTAGTGGGATTCCCCATAGTTTTGTGACCCAAGCTCGACAGCAAAAAAGTGTTTCATCTTATTGCTGTGTACATGTCTCATTGGCCACGGGGCTGTGTAAATTAATCGTTATTTATCTGTAAATATTACATATAATAGGCTTTATTTTCCCTTCAGTTAGAAGATGCTCAGAGTAAAAGGCAAGAAAAACTGTGTAGAAAAGCACAAGAGATTCGCCAACAGATACTGGAACGAGAAACCCAAGGTAATGGGTCCTGCTGTTTCTAAGAAATATGTCATATTGACAGTCTGATAGTAATTAATCAGTGAGGGAGAAACAACAAATTACATACTGTATGTCATAAGTGAGTTCACCCTCACATTACATCGATGTATAAATGATACAGTATACACCCTCACAGTACATAAACAGTATGTCACTAATGAGTACACCCTCACATTGACATACAGAGTGTCACTAAGTGAGTACAACCCTCACATTACATACAGTATGTCACTAAGTGAGTACACCCTCACATTTCATACAGTTAGTCACAGTGAGTTCACCCTCACATTTACATATAGTAAGTATGTATGAGTCCACATTTACATTAGTAAGTATGTATGAGTTACAGTATGTCCACAAATGACTCCACCCTCACATTTACATACGTATGTCACAAAATTACTAATACATCCACTACATCCCTGAATCAGGTGAATACTTTGGAACAGGCATATATAAAAAACATATGTAAACATCCCCTTCACCGCTAAGAAAAGATTGCTGAATGGCCCGGGTGCTTGTGCCCCAAACTCTTTTCTGGCCCAAAGAATTACCATCGCATATACTTCAATAATGTACGAAAGGCAGTATCAAAACAAAGTAGTGACTTCTCCCCATTAGTAGTTCTAATGCTGCTGCCCCAAAACCCCGGTTGGTCGAAAATATTCGACATGGTAAAGCAGGGACTCCACACAGCAGTCACACAGATGAAATTATACCAAAAGGTTTATTAGTTCCATTATAGATAACAGCGAACCAACAACACCATAGCTGACAACAACACCACATTTATTTATATACAGTATGTCACAAAGTGAGTGCACTTTCACATTATTTACACCACAGTAGTTACAAGTGAGTCCATCCTCACATTTATTACATACAGATGCACTAAGAGTACACCGCTCACATTTACATACAGTATCACTAAGTGAGTACACCCTCACATTTACTACAGTATGTCACAGTGAGTTCACCCCTCACATTTCATATAGTAGTAGTATGAGTCCACATTACATTATAGTAAGTATGTATGAAGTTACAGTATGTTCACAAAATGACTCCACCCTCACATTTACATACAGTATGTCACAAAATTACTAATACTCACTACATCCCTGAATCAGGGTGAATACTTTGGAACAGGCATATATAAAAAACATATGTAACATCCCTCACGCTAAGAAAAGATTGCTGAATGGCCCGGGTGCTTGTGCCCAACTCTTTGCTGGCCCAAAGAATTCACTCAGCATTACTTCAATAATGTACGAAACGGCAGTATTCAAAACAAGTAGTGACTTCTCCCCATAGTAGTTCTAATGCTGCTTGCCCCAAACCCTCGTTGTTCGAAAATATTCGACATGGTAAAGCAGGGACTCCACACAGCAGTCAACACAGATGAAATTATACCAAAAGGTTTATTAGTTCCATATAGATAACAGCGAACCAACACACCACATAGCTGACAACACACCACATTTATTTATATACAGTATGTCACAAAGTGAGTGCACTTTCACATTTATTTACACACAGTATGTTACAAAGTGAGTCCATCCTCACATTTATTTATATACAGTATGTCACAAAGTGAGTGCACTTTCACATTTATTTACATACAGTATGTTACAAAGTGAGTCCATCCTCAAATTTATTTATATATACAGTATGTCACAAAGTGAGTGCACTTTCACATTTATTACATACAGTATGGTTACAAAGTGAGTCCATCCTCACATTTATTTACATACAGTATGTCACAAAGTGAGTCCATCCTCACATTTATTTAGATACAGTATGTCACAAAGTGAGTCCATCCTCGCATTTATTTACATACAGTATGAAATAAAGGGAGTCCACTCTCACATTTATTTACATACAGTATGTCACAAAGTAGGCATTTTCCATTATTTACTACAGTATGTTACAAAGTGAGTCCATTCTCACACTTATTTACATACAGCATGTCACCAAAGTGAGTCCACTCTCCACATTTATTTACATACAGTATGTCACAAATTGAGTCCAATCACATTTATTTGACATACAGTATTTACAAAGTGAGTCCACTCCTCACATTTATTTACATAAGATGTCACAAAGTGGTAGTCCAATCATATTTATTTAATACAGTATGTTACAAAGTGAGTCCCATCTCACATTTATTTAGATACAGTATGTCACAAAGTGAGTCCATCTCTCGCATTATTTACATACAGTATGAAATAAAGGGAGTCCAACTCTCACATTTATTTACATACAGTATGTCACAAAGTGAGTGCATTTCACATTTATTTACATACAGTATGAAAATAAGGGGTCCACTCTCACATTATTTACATACAGTATGTCACAAAGTGGTGCATTTTCACATTATTTACCATACAGTATGTTACAAAGTGATCCATTCTCACACTTATTACATACAGCATGTCACAAAGTGAGTCCACTCTCACATTATTTACATACAGTATGTCACAAATTGAGTCCAATCAATTTATTTACATACGTATGTTACAAAGTGAGTCCATCCTCACATTATTTACATACAGTATGTCACAAAGTGAGTCCAATCATATTTATTTACATACAGTATGTTACAAAGTGAGTCCATCCTCACATTTATTTATATACAGCATGGCACAAAGTGAATCCACTCTCACATTTATTTACATACAGCATGTCACAAAGTGAGTCCACTCTCACTTTTATTTACATACAGTACTTTACAAATGAGTCCATTCTCACACTTATTTACATACAGCATGTCACAAAGTGAGTCCACTCTCACATTTATTTACATACAGTATGTCACAAATTGAGTCCCAATCACATTTTTTACATACAGTAGTTACAAAGTGAGTCCATCCTCACATTTATTTACATACAGTATGTCACAAAGTGAGTCCAATCATATTTATTTACATACAGTATGTACACGTGAGTCCATCCTCACATTTATTTAGATACAGTATGTCACACAAGTGAGTCCATCTCGCATTTATTAATACAGTTTGAAATAAAGGGAGTCACTCTCACATTTATTTACATACAGTATGTCACAAAGTGAGTGCATTTTCACATTATTTACATACAGTATGAAATAAAGGGGTCACTCTCACATTATTTACATACAGTATGTCACAAGTGAGTGCATTTTCACATTTATTTACATACAGTATGTTACAAGGTGAGTCCATCTCACATTATTTACATACAGCATGTCCAAGTGGTCCACTCTCATTTATTACATACAGATGTACACAAATTGATTCCAATCACATTATTTACATACAGTAGTTTACAAAGTGGGTCCATCTCACATTTATTTAATACAGTATGTCACAAAGTGAGTCCATCATATTTATTTACATACAGTATGTTACAAAGTGAGTCCATCCTCACATTTATTTATATACAGCATGGCACAAAGTGAATCATCTCACATTTATTTACATACAGCATGTCACAAAGTGAATCCACTCTCACTTTTATTTACTACGTACTTTCAAAGTGAGTCCATCCCATTTATTTACATACAGCATGTCCAAAGTGAGTCCACTCTCAACTTATTTACATACAGTATGTCACAAAGTGAGCCATCCTCACATTTATTTACATACAGTACTTTACAAAGTGAGTCCATCCTCACATTTATTACATACAGTGATCACAAAGTGAGTCCACTCTCACATTTTTACATATACAGCATGTTACAAAGGAGTCCACTCTCACATTAATTTACAAAGTGTCACAAAGTGAGTCCATCCTCACATTTATTTACATACAGTACGTTACAAAGTGAGTCCATCTCCTCACATTTATTTATACAGTACTGGCACAAAGTGAGTCCACTCGTTCCACTCATTCACCTACTTTATTACCATACAGCATGTTACAAACAGGAAGGTCCACTCTCACATTATTTTATTTATCAACAGTATGTCACAAAGTGAGTCCATCCTCACTTATTACATACAATTTACAAGTATCGTCACAATTTGTAAGATGACCAATCCTCACATTTAGTTTACAAGATCACAATGAGTGCGAGTTCCCACATTTAAAAATTATTTACATACAGTATGAAATAAGGGAGTCCACTCTTTTACTAATAAATCAGTCCGTCCAATTCGATAAGCCTCACATGATCCCTAGTCACAATAGTGGGGTTCACACCACAATTTGTCCACTCTCACCTTTTTTACATACAGATCACAAAGTGAGTGCATTTCACATTATTTACTACAGTATGTACAAAGTGAGTCCATCTCACACTTATTTACATACAGCATTCACAAGTGAGTCCACTCTCACTTATTTACATACGTAGTCACAAATTGAGTCCAATCACATTATTTCATAACAGTATGTACAAAGTGAGTCCATCCTCACTTTATTTACATACAGTATGTCACAAGTGAGTCCAATCATATTTATTTACATACAGTATGGTACAAAGTGAGTCCATCCTCACATTATTTATAACAAGCATGGCACAAAGGATATCCACTCTCACATTATTTACATACAGCTGTCACAAAGTGATCCACTCTCACTTTTATTAACATACAGGTACTTAAAAGTGAGTCCATCCTCACATTTATATTACATACAGCTCATGTCACAAACAGTGAGTCCACTCTCACATTGATTCATACAGTATGTCACAAAGTGAGGCCATCCTCACATTTATTACATACAGTACTTACAAAGTGAGTCCATCCTCACATTTATTTACATACAGTATGTCACAAAGTGAGTCCACTCTCACATTATTTACATACAGCATGTTACAAAGGAGGTCCAACTCTCACATTTAATTTACATACAGTATGTCAAAAGTGAGTCCATCCTCACATTTATTTACATACAGTACTTGACAAAAGTGAGTCCATCCTCACATTTATTTGTATAATACAGTAGGCACAAAGTGAGTCCACCTCACATTTATTTACATACAGCATGTTACAAAGGAGGTCCCCCTCTCCAATTTATTTACATACAATAAATGTCACAAAGTGGAGTCCACTCCACATTTATTACATACAGTATGTCACAAAGTGAGTCCATCCTCACATTTATTTACATACAGTATGAAATATAAGGAGTCCACTCTCATTTATTTACTACAGTATGTCACAAAGTGAGTCCACTTCACATTATTTACATACAGTATGTCAAAGTGAGGCCACCTCACATTTATTTACATACAGATACTCACAAAGTGAGTCCACACTCTCACATTTATTTACATACAGTATGTCACAAAGTGAGTCCACTCTCCAATTATTTACATACAGCATGTTACAAGGAGGTCCACTCTCCACATTTATTTACAAGTATGTCAAAAGTGAGTCCATCCTCACATTTATTTACATATAGATTCAAAGTGAGTCCATCCTCACATTTATTACATACAGTATGAAATAAGGTGAGTCTCACCTCACATTTATTACATACAGCATGTCACAAAGTGAGTCCACTCTCACATTTATATTTACCATACAGTATGTCACAAAGTGAGTCCTCCTCACCTTTATTACATACAGTACGTTACAAAGTGAGGCTCAATCACACATTTTTTACATACAGTATGTCACAAAGTGAGTCCATCTCGCATTTATTACATACAGTATGTCAACGTGGGTCCACTTTGCACATTTATTTACATACAGTATGTCACAAAGTGAGTGCATTTTCACATTTTATGTCATACAGTATGTTTACAAAGTGAGTCCATTTCTCACACTTATTACATAAGCATGTCACAAAGTGAGTCCACTCTCACATTTATTTACATACAGTAGGTCACAAAATGAGGTCCAATCACAATTTATTACATACAGTATGTTACAAAGTGAGTCCATCCTCACATTTATTTACATACAGTATGTCACAAAGTGAGTCCAATCATATTATTTACATACAGTATGTTACAAAGTGAGTCCACATCCTCACATTTATTATATACAGCATGGCACAAAGTATCCATCTACATTATTTACATACAGCATGTCACAAAGTGAATCCACTCTCACTTTATTTACATACAGTACTTACAAGTGAGTCCATCACATTTATTACATACACGATGTCACAAAGTGAGCCACTCTCACATTATTTACATACAGTTGTCACAAAGTGAGCCGCTCCTTCACATTTATTTACATACAGTACTTACAAAGTGAGTCATCCTCACATTATTTACATACAGTATGTCACAGTGCGTCCCACTCTCACATTTATTTACATACAGCATGTTACAAAGGAGGTCCACTTCACATTAATTTACATACAGTATTCACAAAGTGGTCCTCCTCACATTTATTACATACAGTACGTTACAAGTGAGTCCATCCTCAATTTATTTGTAATACAGTATGGCACAAAGTGAGTCCATCTCACATTTATTTACATACACATGTTACAAAGTGAGGTCCACTTCTCACTTTAGTTTACATACAGTAGTTCAACAAAGTGAGTCCATCCTCACATTTATACACAGTATGTACAAAGTGAGTCCTCCTCACATTTATTTACTACAGTATGAAATAAGGAGTCCACTCTCATTATTACATACAGTAGTCACAAAGTGAGTCCACTCTCACATTTATTACATACAGTATGTCACAAAGTGAGGCATCCTCACATTTATTTACATACAGTACATCCCAAGTGAGTCCACTCTCACATTTATTTACATACAGTATGTACAAAGTGAGTCCACTCTCACTTTATTTACATACAGCAGTACAAAGGAGGTCCACTCTCACATTATTTACATACAGTATGTCACCAAAGTGAGTCCATCCTCACATTTATTTACATATAGTATGTCACAAAGTGAGTCCATCTACATTTATTTACATTACAGTATGAAATAAAGGGAGTTCCACTCTCACATTTATTTACAGTCAGTGCATCGTACAAAGTGAGTCACCACTCTTCACATTCTATTTAACATACAGTAATGTCCAAGTTGAGTCCATCCTCACATTTATTACATACAGTATTACAAAGTTGAGTCAATCTCACATTTTTTTACATGTGACATGCTGTATGTAAATAAGTGTGAGAATGGACTCACTTTGTAACATACTGTATGTAAATAAATGTGAAAATGCACTCACTTTGTGACATACTGTATGTAAATAAATGTGAAAGTGGACCCACGTTGTGACATACTGTATGTAAATAAATGCGAGGATGGACTCACTTTGTGACATACTGTGTAGGTAAATAAAGTGAGCGTGGACTCACTTTGTGATGTAACTACTTATTAAATAAATGTGAGGATGGCCTCACTTTGTGACATACTGTTGTACCTAAATGTGAAGTGACTCACTTTGTGACATACTGTATGTAATAAATGAGAGTGGACTCCCTTTATTTCATACTGTATGTAAATAAATGTGAGGAATGGACTCACTTTGTACCTACTGTATGTAATAAATGTGAGGATGGACTCTTTGTTGACGTACTGTATGTAAATAAGTGAGAGGTGGACTCCTTTGTAACATCTGTATGTAAATAAAGTTCAGAGTGTACTCACTTTGTGCCATAAACTGTATACACATAATGTGAGGATGGACTCACTTTGTAACGTACTGTATGTAAAACACAAATGTGAGATGGAACCACTTTGTTGACATGCTGTATGTAATTAATGTCGAGTGACCTCCTTTGTAACATGCTGTATGTAAAAATAGTGAGAGTGGACGCACTTGTGAATACTGTATGTAAATAAATGTGAGATGACTCACTTTGTAATACTGTATGTAAATAAAATGGTGAGTGATGGGCTCCGTTTGTGACATACGTATGTAAATAAATGTGAGAGTGACCTCACTTTGTGACAGCCTCTGTATGTAAATAATGTGAGGATGGACTCACTTGTAAGGTACCTGTATGTAAATAAAAATTGAGAGTGGATTCACTTTGGACATGCTGTATGTAATAATGTAGAGTGGATTCCTTTGTGCCTGCTGTATATAATAAATTGAGGATGGAGATGCCACTTTGGAAACACTACTGTATGTAAATAATATGATTGGACTCACTTTGGTGGACATACTGTGATGGTTATAGAATGTGAGAGTGGACTACTTTGTAACATACTGTATGTAATAAATGTGATTGGACCTCATTTTGTGACTACTGTATGTAAAATAAAATGTGAGAGTGGACTCACTTTGTGACATGCTGTATGTACATAAGTGTGAGAATGGACTCACTTTGTAAACATACTGTATGTAAATAAATGTGAAAATGCACTCACTTTGTGACATACTGTATGTAAATAAACATGTGAAAGTGGACCCACGTTGTCATACTGTATGTAAATAAATGCGAGGATGATCACTTTGTGACAATACGTAATGTAAAAAAGATGTGAGTTGGACTCACTTTGTAACGTACTGTATGTAATAAATGTGAGGAGGACTCACTTTGGTGACATACTGACTGGTAAATAAATGTGAGAGGGGCTCCTTTGTGACATGCTGTATGTAATAAATGTGAGAGTGGACTCCTTATTTCATACTGTATTTAATAAATGTGAGGATGGACTCACTTTGGAATCTATATGTAAATAAATGTGAGGATGGCTCACTTGTGACATACTTTTAAATAAATGTGAGAGTGGACCTCACCGTTGTAACATGCTGTATGTAAATAAATGTGGGAGTGGACTCACTTTGTGACATACTGGATGTAATAAATGTGAGAGTGGACTCACTTTGTGATTCCTGTAGTAAATAAATGTGAGGTGGCCTCACTTTGTACATACTGTAAATGTAAATAATGTGAAGTGGACTCACTTTGTGACCTACTGTATTAATAAATGAGAGTGGACTCCCTTTATTTCATACTGTATGTAAATAAATGTGAGGATGGACTCACTTTGTGACATACGGTATGTAATAAATGGTGAGTAGGACTCACTTTGTGACATACTGGTATGTAATAATTGTGAGAGTGGACCTCCTTTGTAACATGCTGTATGTAAATAAATGTGAGAGTGGCTCACTTTGTGCCAGATACTGTATACAAATAAATGTGACAGGATGGACCTCACTTGTTGTAACGTACTGTATGTAAATAAGTGAGATGGACTCACTTTTGTGACATACTGTATGTAAAATTATGTAGAGTTGGACCTCCTTTGTATCGTCTGTAAATAATGTGAGAGTGGACCTCACTTTGTGACATACTGTATGTAAATAAATGTGAGGATGGACTCACTTTGTAAGTACTGTATGTAAATAAATGTAGAGGTGGCCTCACTTTGTGACATACTGTATGTAAAATGTGAGAGTGGACTCACTTTGTGACATGCTGTATGTAAATAAATGTGAGGATGGACTCACTTAAAGTACTCTGTATGTAATAAAAGTGAGAGTGGATTCACTTTGTGACATCGTATGTAAATAATGTGAGAGTGGATTCACTTTGTGCCATGCTGTATATAAATAATTGAGGAGATGGACTCACTTTGAACATACTGTATGTAATAAATATGATTGGACTCACTTTGTGACATACTGTATGTAAATAAAAGTGAGGATGGACTCACTTTGTAACATACTGTATGTAATAAATGTGATTGGACTCACTTTGTGACATACTGTATGTAAATAAATGTGAGAGTGGACTCACTTTGTGACATGCTGTATGTAATAAGTGTGAGAGGACTCACTTTGTACAACTGTATGTAAATAAATGTGAAATGCACTCACTTTGTGACATACTGTATGTAAATAAATGTGAAGTGGCACTCCCTTTATTTCATACTGTATGTAATAAATGTGAAATGCCGCTCACTTTGTGACATACTGTATGTAAATAAATGTGAGGATGGACTCACTTTGTGACATACTGTATGTAATAATATGTAGGATGGACTCACTTTTGTGACATCTTTATATGTAAATAAATGTGAGAGTGGACCTCCTTGTAACATGCTGTATGTAAATAAATGTGAGCAGTGGACCTCACTTTGTGCCATACTGTATACATAAATGTGAGGATGGACTCACTTTGTAACGTACTGTATGTAACTAAATGTGTAGGATGGACTCACTTTGTGACATACTGGATAAATTAATGTGAGAGTGGACTCCTTTGTACATGCTGTATGTAAATAAATGTGAGAGTGGACTCACTTTGTGACATACTGTATGTAAATAATGTGAGGATGGACTCACTTTGTAAACATCTGTATGTAATAAATGTGAGATGGCTCACTTTGTGACATACTGTATGTAAATATGTTGAGGAGTGGACTCACTTTGGACATGCTGTATGTAAATAAATGTGGGATGGACTCACTTTGTAAGTACTGTATGTAAATAAAAGTGAGAGTGATCACTTTGTGACATGCTGTATGTAAATAATGTGAGAGTGATTCACTTTGTGCCATGCTGTATATAAATAAATGAGAATGACTCACTTTGTAACATAGCTGTATGTAAATAAATATGATGGACTCACTTTGTGACAACTACTGTATGTAAATAAATGTGAGGATGGCCTCACTTTGTACATAACTGTATGTAATAAATGTGATTGGACTCAATTTGTGACATACGTTGTAAATAATGTGAGAGTGGACTCACTTTGTGACATGCTGTATGTAAAATAATGTGAGAATGGACCCACTTGTGTAACTACTGTTGTAATAATGTGAAATGCACCACTTTGTACATACTGTATGTAATAACTGTGAGAGTGGACTCCCTTTAATTTCATACTGTAAGTGTAAAATAAATGTGAAAATGCACTCACTTTGTGACATACTGTATGTAATAAATGTGAAGTGACTCCCTTTATCAAACTGTATGTAATAAATGCGAGGTATGGACTCACTTTGTGCACATACTGTATCTAAATAAATGTGAGGATGGACTCACGTTGTACATACTGTAGTAAATAAATATGATTGGACTCACTTTGTGACATAGCTGTATGTAAATAAATGTGAGGATGGACTCACTTTGTAACATACTTTGTAATAAATAATGATATGGGACTCAATTGTGACATACTGTATGTAAATATGTGAGAGTGGACTCACTTTGTGACACATGCTGTATGTAAATAGTGTGAGAATGGACTCCTTTGTAAAGTACTGTATGTAAATAAAATGAGAGGGACTCACTTTGTGACATGCTGTATGTAAAAATGTGAGAGTGATTCACTTTGTGCCATGCTGTATAACATAAATGTGAGGATGGACTCACTTGTAACATACTGTATTTAATAAATATGATTGGACTCACTTTGTGACATACTGTGTAAATAAATGTGAGATGGACCTCACTTTGTAACATACTGTATGTAAATAAATTGATTGGACCTCAATTTGTGACATACTGTATGTAAATACATGTGAGAGTGGACTCACTTTGTGACATGCTGTATGTAAATAGTGTGAGAATGGACTCACTTTTGTACATACTGTATGTAAATAAATGTGAAAATGCACTCACTTTGTGACATCTGTAGTAACATAAATGTGAGAGATGGAACCCCTTTTTAACTGATGTAAATGTGAATGCACTCACTTTGTGACATACTGTATGTAAATAAATGTGAGAGTGGACTCCCTTTATTTCATACTGTATTAAATAATGCGAGGATGGACTCACTTTGTGACATACTGTATTCTAAATAAATGTGAGATGGGACTCACTTTGTAACATACTGTATGTAAATAAATATTATTGGACCTCACTTTGGTGACATAATGTATGTAAATAAATGGTGGGATGAGACTCACTTTGTAACATTGTATGTAATAAATGGTTGACCAATGTGACATATGTATGTAAATAAATTGTGAGAGTGACTCACTTTGGTGACATGTGTATGTATAAGTGTGAGAAGGACTCACTTTGTAACATACTGTAGTAAATAAATGTGAAAATGCCTCCTTTGTGACATACTGTATGTAAATAAATGTGAGAGTGGCTCCCTTTATTTCATACTGTATGTAAATAAATGCGGATGGACTCACTTTGTGACATACGTATCTAAATAAATGTGAGGATGGACTCACTTTTGACTACTGTATTAAATAAATGTGAGGATGGACTCACTTTGTAAATAAACTGTCTGTACATAAAATGTGAAGTGCACTCACTTTGTGACATACTGTATATATAAATAAATTTGGAGGAGGGACTCACTTTGTAACATACTGTATGTACATAAATGTGAAATGCCTCACTTTGTGACATACTGTATATAAATAAATGTGAGGATGGACCACTTTGTAACATACGTGTGTGTAAATAATGTGAAATGCACTCACTTGTGACATACTGTATATAATAAATGTGGTGTGTTGTCAGCATTGGTGTGTTGGTTCGTGTATCTATATGGAACTAATAAACTTTTGGTATAATTTCATCTGTGTTGACTGCTGTGTGAGTCCCTGCTTTACCCATGTCGAATTTTTCGAACTAACCAGGGGTTTTGGGGCAAGCAGCATTAGAACTACTAATGGGGAGCAGTCACTATGTTTGAATACTGCCGTTCGTACATTATTGAAGTATAGCTGAGGAATTCTTTGGCCGCAAAGAGTTGGGCACAAGCACCCGGGCCATTCAAGCAATCTTTTACTTAGCGTGAGGGATGTTTACATATGTTTTTTAATATGCCGTCCAAAGTATTCAGCCCTGATTCAGGGATGTAGTTGATGTATGTAATTTTGTGCCATACTGTATGTAAAGTGAAGGGTGGAGTCTTTTTTGACATAATGTACTCATACACTTACAGTTGTAAATGTGGACTCATACTACTACTATATGTAATGTGAGGGTTGAACTCATGTGACATACTGTATGTAATGTGAGGGTGTAACTCCCTTATGACTACGTTGTAAATGTGAGGGTTTGACTCACTTAGTGACATACTGATGTTAAATGTGAGGATGGACTCACTTGTAACTACTGTGTGTAAATAATGTGAAAGTGCACTCACTTTGTGACCTACTGTATATAAATAAATGTGGTGTGTTGTTCAGCTATGTGTGTGTTGGTTCGCTGTTATCTATATGGAACTAATAACTTTTGGTATAATTTCATCCTGTGTTGACTGCTGTTGGAGTCCCTGCTTTACCATGTCGAATATTTTCGAACCAACCGAGGGTTTGGGGCAAGCACATTAGAACTACTAATGGGGAGAAGTCACTATTTTTTTTGAATACTGCCCTTTCGTACATTATTGAAGTATATGCGATGGGAATTCTTTGGGCCAGCAAAGAGTTTGGGGCACAAGCACCCGGGCCATTCAGCAATCTTTTCTTAGCGGTGAAGGGATGTTACATATGTTTTTTATATATGCCTGTTCCAAAGTATTCAGCCTGATTCAGGGATGTATGGATGTATTAGTAATTTTGTGACTACGTTGTAAATGTGAGGGTGGAGTCATTTTGTGACATACTGTAACTCATACATACTTACTATATGTAAATGTGGACTCATACATACTTACTATATGTAAATGTGAGGGTGAACTCACTGTGACATACTGTATGTAAATGTGAGGGTGTACTCACTTAGTGACATACTGTATGTAAATGTGAGGGTGTACTCACTTAGTGACATACTGTATGTAAATGTGAGGGTGTACTCACTTAGTGACATACTGTTTTGTTAAATGTGAGGGTGTAATTCACTTTATGACATCTGTATGTAAATGTGAGTGAACTCACTTATGACATACAGTATGTAATTTCGTGTTTCTCTCCCTACTGATTATTAACTATCAGACGGTCAATATGACATATTTCTTTAGACAACAGGCCGGACCCCATTACCTTGTGGTTTCTCGTCCATACTGTTGCGAATCTCTTGTGCTTTTCTCACAGTTTTTCTTGCCTTTTACTCTGAGCATCTTCTAACAAAGGAAAAATAAATGCCATATTATATGTATTTTTACAGATAAATAACGATTAATTACAACAGCCCCGTGGCCACATTGAGGACTGTACACAGCCATCCGTGAAACACTTTTTTTTGCTGGTCGAGCTTGGGTCACAAAACTATGGGGAATCCCACGTAAATGTTCATGACAAAGAACCGCGTGTTTTTAGAAAATTTCAATAAACCTTTTTGTCCTTGAAATTTAATGCTGGAACCCACAGACAGAATTTTAGGGAAAATTTGTTGTTTTAAATGAGAACTTTATTTCATATAAAGTAAAAGCAAAAAAAAAGTTAAAATGAAAGTATCTAGGGCAGGGAGGTATGATTGTAATTTTTTCCTCCCGATATCTGTAACAAGCGGCAGCACAAAGAAAACTGCTTCTGCCAGGCTCCTCAATGCTTCAGCACTATCTTTAACACAGGAAGGCCCAGGACACTAACCTGGCAGATGGAAACTGTACATATTGGGGCTCCCTTAACCAGATAATATGTGGAAGTAGGAATTATCAATCCTACCTCCTTGTCGCAGGTACTTTTCATTTTTAAAAAGTTAATTTTTACAGTGGAGTTGTCCTTCCGTGACTGCAAAATTCAGCCAAACCACAAAACATGAATTAGACTTAATGAAAGGCATTACTGTACCCTTTTAATGTATTGCACTACTTCTTGGATATATGACCGGATCATTTCTGTCTTCTCCCTGTGGAAATTACAAAAACCCAAATTATCTCTAATTTCAGTCACATCTGAAGGATAAAATACACAACAAGGCGGATTCCCTTTTCTTTCACAATGGGTTTTCTGGAACTGAATATTACTCCAATCAGAGAGGATACTTGGACCTTTGTATCTTAACAGCTCAGGCAAATAAGTTGCACCAGGATTATTGTAGCTGAACAGTTACGGTATTCTTTCTTCTCGTGATATTTGAAAAAGGGTTTTTTCAGAGACTGTTTTAGACTCAGAAATTGTGTACTGAGTTAGGCTGGTACACACGTTTAGATGATTTTTGGCATCAGACCAATAGTGCTGTGGTCGGTCCGTCAGCCAAAAGTATCATTCTGTGTGTGAGTAAATACACAAGACATTATGGTAGGGTAAAAGGTTGACTAGATGGACGTGTGTCCTTTATACATCCTCCAATACTATGTTACTATGTAACTGTTAAACAGACTTATGGGTAGGGTATAAAGGTTGGACGAGATGGATGTATGGCTTTATACAACCTCCAATACTATGTTACTATGTAACTGTTACAGACATATGGGTAGGGTATAAAGGTTGGACTAGATGGACATATGTCTTTTATACAACCTCCAAACTATGTTACTATGTAAACTGTTATACAGACATTATGGGTAGGGTATAAGGTTGGACTAGAAGACGTATGTCTTTATACAACCGTCAATACTATTTTACATGTAACTGTTATAACAGACATTATAGGTACGGTATAAAGGTTGGACTAGATGGATGTATGTCTTTATACAACCTCCAATACTATGTTACTATGTAACTGTTATACAGACATTAGGTAGGGTATAAGGTTGACTAGATGGACGTAGTCTTTATACAACCTCCAATATTATGTTTACTATGTAACTGTTATACAGACATTATTGTACGGTATAAAGGTTGACTAGATGGACGTATGTCTTTATACAACCTCCAATACTATGTTGCTATGTAACTGTTATACGACATATGGTAGGGTATAAAGGTTTGGACTAGATGGATGTTGTCTTTATAACAACCCCAATACTATGTTACTATGTACTGTTATACAGATATTATGGGTAGGGTATAAAGGTTGGACTAGATGGACGTATGTCTTTATACAACCCCCAATACTATGTTACTAGGTAACTGTTATAACAGACATAGGGTAGGGTATAAAGGTTGGACAGATGGATGTTGTCTTTTATACAACCTCCATACTATGTTACGATGTACTGTTATACAGACATTATGGTAGGGTATAAGGTTGGACTAGATGGAACGTATGTCTTTATACAACCTCCATACTATGTTACTATGTAACTGTTATACAGACATTATGGGTATGCTATAAAGGTTGGACTAGATGGACGTATATCTTTATCCAACCTCCAATACCTATGTTACTATGTAACTGTTATACAGACCATTATGGGTAGGGTATAAGGTTGGACTATATGGATGTATGTCTTTATACACCTCCAAATACTTGTTCCTCTAGTAACTAGTATACGAAA
>JAACNH010003216.1:0-30865 GCA_019447015.1 Hymenochirus boettgeri | reverse complement strand
AAAAACACTTAATAGTGACATTTGTTGTATGCATGTGTGTCTGACTGTTTTCATGAGTGTGTGTTGAGATGCATGTTTTTGAATGCAAGAGTGTCGGACTCCATATATGTGTGTGTCTGTATGCATGGATTATGCATTAATCTTGGGGTGGGGCTTTAGGGGGTGGGTATTCTCCCTGAAATGAGTTTTTGCAGGGTGGGATGTCTGGGTTCATGGCTTCTATGGAGTCTTTTGCTTAAATAATGTAAAAAAACATTAACAATTGTCTCAGAGAAGTCGGCATAGAAATGTTTTCCTTTCAGTCCCCCTATCATATATAGCAGGGATAAGCAACCAGTAGATCTCCAGATGTTTGAAAACTACAACTCCCAGCATTCCTCTACAAGCACTCTGTAGTTAGGGAATTCTGGTAGTTGTAGTTTCCAAACATCTGGAGATCTACTGGTTGCATATTCCTGATCTATAGATATCTCTTACTGTCCAGCAAACAGCTATTCTTTATTTCTATTGATAGGGGAGGGGTGGAGTTATGTGAGAGTGAGAAGACTGTGCCACACCAGAGCTAGCAGTCAATGCACAGGCAGAACCAACCGGAAAGGGGGATGCAATTCATTAATGTACACTTTAAAAATAAACTAGGTTTACACAGCCGTAAACAATTAATGTAGCAATTGCAAATAGCAGTTGTGGTACGTTATAATTTGCTGTGAAGGTAAGAACGTCACAACATAATGCAACTTATAAACTGCTTTATTTCCTGTTTTGCTTCCACCATTTGTGGCCAAGTTATTTATGTTCTTTCTAGTCTTTCATAGTGTTGGTTGAGGACTAGTTTTTAATTTTTGATAGTAATGCCAACATGTGTAAACAAATTATAAAACAAAGTACTTTTTTGCAAATTATTTTTTTAGGGTCTTCTTGTTGCTCAAGAGCAAAGCAGAATTACTTGTGGGCAAGAGGATTGCTGGAGAGCTGCTACATACAAAGGACTCATCAAAGAAATTTCTGCTTGCCATGAAACTGGTTGGAGGTCTGACACTTATAATACTAAGGCTTATGTTTTTTGTTTTTAAAGACTAATAAAAAACATGGAGAGGATGTATTGCAGTCAGAACAACTTCATCTGTATAAGGCACTGTTAGAAGGACAATGTATGGTATATGACAATCAGGTTTAGCCATTTAAAATTTCTAAAAAAAAGTAAACTGAATTAAAAAAAAAAAGTTTCATATATCTATGGTACAAGGCCATAGGATAAAATAACGCACATTCCAGGATTATATCACCCCAGACACATAGTGGAGAGTGGTGGAAAACACAGGCAGAATGTTCAGTATGAGGCATTAAGCTACATTGTGATCATGACATCTGGTGTTGAGGAATTAGAAAACAGGTTTTCAAGAACCCTGAGAAGACAAACAACTAAATATTACCTTGGACAGTGGCTAAAATCGCAAACTTTCAATCTGCGAAGGCACCACTCACAAATGAGATCCAGCGTTTCAAAAAGGTTCTGACATTAAAAAAAAAAAATTACAGAATGTGCAAATCACAATTTAGAACCCCAACATCTATATTATTGCAAAACAATAAAATTGTTTAGTAATGGTTAAAAAGTAAATCAACAGTATTGAAGAAACCATGTGAATGTATCTAGCTTAATTACAGTGGGTCTTTGACATGATACATAGTTGTAAATGCTTATGTAGTTGAGGGATTCTGAAACTTTTCAGATCTGGTACACTTGGAAATGCAATTTTTTTGTAATGCTCTTGTTTTCTATTGTTAAAGTAAAGGGCAATCCACACATGAATAAAATCTAAAACTTACATTCCAAACCCATCACAAAACCCAAGTCATTAAATTACGTACATCCCGTGGTCCTGCCAGCCCAGAATACTAACTTTCCCACGGCCAGCTTTTCTCAAGGTCACCGACTCCTCTGGATGCTCAGAGAGATTTTCAGAGAGGCGTGCATGGACTAAGGAGGCATAGACAGTTGACAGTCGGTTTATTAAACTTTAGACCCTCCGTTCTGTGATCTGAATTTCGCATTTGGAAAGAATCTCACTAGATGCCAGCTTTCCTATGGCAGGAAAATGTACGTATTTCTGGGGTTGCTTTAGGGACCACAGGGAGGCGAGCCGATTCCGTGTTTGACTGGATGAGTAAGACCAAATATTTATATTATTTAGGAATTGGGGCATTGCTTTTATTGTTTGTAATAAACCCATATTTTATGACACACTTAAGTGTTGTGTTGGTATACTCATGGTCTGCATTGAAATGATCAGAATATTTAATCTGCCTATTTTAAATCTACAATCTAAAAAAAAAAACATTATACTGGTATAATTGGGGTCCTAACCCCATAGTGACTGTAAATGGGGACCTGCGTGGTAAATACTAATAAGATGAACCCCTAGCAGGTTAAACGGGATCCTGTTTAGGGGTCTCAGGTTGCCACAATGGTCTGTTTAGATTGAATGCACATGTGGCTGATTGCCTGGGTTTATTCTCAGACCATGCAGGTTTTATTCCCCTTTTAAACCCCTCAAGATTGTAGCGGGAAGGCAGGTGGAATAGGCAAAGAGGGAGGGAGGCGAAGGATGGGAAGGGCAGATGGATCACTCCTGCATGTTGGAATCCCGAAAGCATGGCCCTGGTTTTTAATGTTTGTATGGTCAGGACAAAATGGCTTAAGTCCAGGATGATGAAAAATACGGATAAATTTTGTTCCAGCATTCTGTTGCCGACAGGGATCTAGGAGTTGTAGTTTTTAAACAAAGTGAAAAAGTTCAACACTAGCTCATATCATTGAGGCTGTATTGCATCTGTATATATTCACTAACCAATGGACATTAAAGAAAACTTACTCTTACAGAGAATTTCTGTGAGGTGTTAGTTTTCAAACATGTAAAAGGTCCCAGTTCAACACCCCTGCTCTATTCTATTAGATGTATTACATTATGGACACAAGCCTTTAGATAAAGGAGATGAAGAAACTTAATGCTACAGAGGATGCGGGAGATGTAGTTTTCAAACATGTGAAAGGTCCCCAAGTTAACACCCCTGAACTCTAGGCTGATTACATTTTTTTTCTGGACACATGCCTTAGCCACAGGCTATAAAATAAGAACTTGGCATTCCCCCCACCACTTTTTCTGGGAGGGAGAAATATGGTTATATGTTAGATTATAGGGGGCAATACAAGCTATGATAATAACAAAAGGCGTGAGGAACCTTTTGTTAGTAAGAGGGCTTCATTTTCGTTTATACAATGTGGGGAGCTTATAGCTCCTTTAACCAAAAAACCATCTCCCAACCTATATAGCTAATCAGGGTATCGAGCTTCGTTAACTCAATGGTGCTATTTGCGTGGAATGCACATCTGTGCAGGATTTCTCACTTTTATCGGACCTGGCAGGTTTAGTCCACTTAGACCCTCTAGTATTTTATGCTGTGCAGGCAGGTGGAATAGGTGGGGGTTTTAAGCTGTGTGCATGTTTACTATTGCCGAGTCCTTGTTAGGACTTTTCAGGCTTATCCTATTTGTGGTCCCAACCTGATTGTTCTTGGTGGCAAGCGGGAGAAGAAAGGGAGAACAAGTTTGGGAAAGGTTTATGCCACTACCAGATGAGAGGACTAAGTAGCCTCTTCTAAACACATAAGGCTTAAAAGCGATGGGCTGTAAGGAAGAGCAGACAGATCCTGAAACCCATGCATGTTGGGCACTGCGGTGTTGGTATAATAAAGCACGTACCGAGCTTTCAATAATTTAAAAAAAAAAGTGCATATTTAGGTTTGAAACATGCACATTGTTGAGGATTGCTGGGTCTATTCCAGACCTGCAGGTTTATCCTATTTGGTTTCCCTTAGTTCCCCTGGAGCTGATGGTTTTGAATAAAAACAGTTTAAAATATCTCTGTAATAAAATATCAAACAGAGGTGCAAGCCCATGTGGTAGAGATGCCTTTTACATCATATCATAGAAAAAAGTTGTTAGTGCAGCACCTCAATATATTTCTATTTTGCATTTATTTTATAAAAGAGTTGCAAAGATATTTTTTCTGCAAAATCATTGCCATAAATACGACAAATCTTGTTAAAACAATCCTTAATAGTCCATACTAACCTGCCTTTTCTTTGGTAGTGTTGAAGAATGTAAAAGGATCATGCTCTCATCAAATGGATCAGACTAGAAAAGAAAAAGGTTAATTAAAAAGCAAAGGAAAGGTTTATTTCTCAACCGTGATAACTAAAAAAAAAATGATAATGCAATATGTACATTCTTTACTCACATTTTTTCATCAAATGCCACCTTTACTACTGATCTGCTTTTTTTTATTTTTTTCATTTAATTAAAGCCTGTGCACATAACCATATTCAGTCAATTATAAAAAAAACCTACTGTTTTATAGGCCAAAGGTTCGGTTCCAATCATGATGGATGGCGAAGAAAAATAGCATGTGCGATTAGATTTCTGATGACCAGGCCTCTGGGACAGTGTAAAACTTTGATGTTTAAAAAGGACTAAAGCCTCAACAATTTAATTCTTACAGAGGCTGCATTAAAAAGCACAAAGAATTACTATCTTATTTTGTATTTCACAAATTGTAAGTTAAAATTCCTTTCTGAAAATTAAACTAAAATAAAAGGAAATGGGGGAAGCTTTTGACTATGAAGACAGGTATTAGTTATGTTCACTAAAGAAAAAAGGTATTTGCATTGAATATGTTTGCTGGTGTTACACGAGTAAATACATTACGGGACCATACAATAAAACTATATGGGGCCATTGTTCACAATCGAACAGTCAGAAGGAACGTGGACATCCATCAATATTGAAGAAAAAGAAGTAAAGTCTTTAAGCTTGAAAAGGATTTTTCCTGTAAGAACGGTAAAAAATATGGAAAATGTCTTCCATTGGATGTAGGTTGAGACAAGTTAATTGGATAAGTAAGCAAAAAAAAAAGAGCGCTGGATGAATTTCTAAAAAAACAAGGAATGTGCAGGTTAAGGGTTATGATACATAAAGTAGAGTGGATACGGGATATTAGATTGTAGACACTTGGCTAGTCGGAAGGGAATTTTCCGGTTAGTACTGAACTAGTTTTAAAAGACTATTAAATAACTGGCAAATCAGGTTCTTTGGACTTGGTTCTCTCACAGAAAACAATATGGGAGGCAGGATACAGGTCCCACATCCCTGTCCTAAAATTTTTATGTTAACTGTTTAAAAAAAAAAAAAAAAAAAAAAAAAAAAAAAAATTAATATGTATATATACACACACCACCACACCACACACAACACACACCACACCAACACACACACAACACACACTATAGTCTCCTTTAAACCCTTTTACTCCACAAAACAAATTCACCATCTGTGCCTGATGAAAGGCTCAACTGCCAAGAACGTAAAAATAACGCTTGTTTGGCTTCCCCTTTTAAAAAAAAAAATCTGCCCCGCGCTAGGGGGCGATTGGGAGGCACCATTCAACTGCGCCCTTAGCACTCCTTAAATCCCCCGTTTCATCCAAATCCAAGGAGGAAGAAAACATTACTTTTTTTGCCGTACCGTATTATACGGAGCAAGCCGGTCCACGACGAGGAAGAGATGAGGAGCGGAAAAACGGGGGCCCCGGGGACGCGTGGCCATCAGAGTTCATCTCACAGGGGTGGGGTCTTCTCTAAGAGTGGTAGGATGCTGCCCCTGGTGTCTAGTGGAGGAAATGCACTGCGATCCCATTCAGATCACAGTGCAGTACTGGTAGAGTAAAGCTGTCAGTGGGACAGAAAAAAATTCCTATTTGTGAATGGAACTTTTGAGTTCCGTACAACGGTATGTAAAGCTAAGTTTTGGCTACTTTTGACAGAGTTCAAAATTTGGTGATCACTTTGATCACCAAAATTCTTGATCTGTGTCACTGAATGAAAAATCAATTCCTGGAACATGATTTGTGGGAAGTGATTTTTCGATCAGATTTAGAATGGAAGATGGGCATTTATTCCATATTTCAAGTTCGTGCCATTCCCTAAGATGAATTTAATGAATCTCTTTGGGAATGAATCCAAAAAAAAAAAAAAAAAAAGGGAGAAAAAATGCACAAAGAAAATCTTAAAGTGATTACACACAACCCATTTTTTTTTTTTTCCAAAAACTACAATTGGCAAAATAACTGTTTCTCCAAGCGTCCCAATGCCCCCGGGTGATACGGTAAAGTAAACGCAGATCAGTATTCGTCAAATTTGCACGGGAAACGGGCCTATTTTCGTAGAAAATTTGCAGATGGTACCAAAAGAGAAGACTGGATTGATTTTTTTATAGGCTCCGTAAAATTGCAAAAACTTGTGTGCTCTCATAATAATGGTTTTAACTAAAATACCACTAAAAAGGGTGTGTGTGTGTGGGGGTGGGTGGGGTTGTGACGGTTTTGATTTTTTTGTAATTGCAATTCACGTGGGTCCCATTTTGAGCTAGTTGGTGGCCCTGTCTCGTTGGCACCCACCCATATGGCCTACCGTTTGATTCAGGAATGGCGAGATTGCCATTGGTTTTTTTTTTTTACTTGCCAAGTGGGGTTAGGTAGTAGGATTTAACTTTGAGTCTCTTATTTTCTTTTTCACAAAATCCTCCTAAAAGCCTACGGACTACTATGAATAAAAGCGCTGGAATTCTTCATAGTATATATGAAAACATGACAACGTAAGTAGTGAGTGTGTAGATCCCAAAATATAGTTTGTTGTTGTGGGTGCGATTCCAAGTTTAGTAGGCTGTTCAAATTGACAGGGACCATTGATTTTTCTTGTAATGCAATTGCGGCATGGCGTCATTTGAGGGCTAGTTGGTGGCCCCGTCTCTGTTTGCACCCACCCCATATGGCGTACAGTTTGATTCAGGACAGTGAGATTTTGAAATTTTTTTGTTTTTTGTGCTGGCAATGGGTTTTAGGTAGGATTTCAACCTTTGAAATCACCTTATTTATTTTTTAAAACTCTCCCTAAAGCACAGAGTTATATGAAAAGTAGTACTGTGTCTGGGAATTCATGTATATATGAAAGCATGACAACTTACATAGGTGAAGGGGTAGATTCCAAAATATATAGTTGTGGGGGGTTTTCAAGTTGCAGGGCTGTAGGCTGCTTCAAATTACAGAGGCACTTTGATTTTTTCTTGTAACTGCACTGGGCTACGTCCCGTTTGAGATAGTTGTGGGCCAGTCTCTGTGTGGCACCGACGCCTATGGCATACCGTTTGAGTCAGTACAGGTGGGAGATTGACATTTAGTGGGGTGTAGAGAGGACTTTCAACTTTTGAATCATTAATTTTTATTTTCAAAAATCTCCTAAAACCTAAGAGTTCTGTGGATTACTGCTTATGGAATTCATGGATGTTATTTTTTGGGGGGGAAAGCTTTGGCACAGAACGAGCTGAAGGAGTGTAGATTCCACAACATATATAGTTTGGGTGGGGTATTTCAAGTTTCGGTTGAGGGTTTCTTTGAATGAAAAAGGCATAGGATGTTCAAATTACAGAATACTCTGATTTTTTTCTTGTAAAACGCACTTGGCATGTTCCCCATTGAGAAGTTGGTGGCCACGTCTGTGTGCACACGCATCTGGATACGTGTTTGATTAAGGACATGGGGGAGATGACATTATGGGGTTTTGGTTTTTTGCCTTTGGGGGTCAAGTGGGTCTTAATAGGATTTCAACTTTTGGAAATTATCTAATTTTTATTTTTTCATCTAAAAACACAGTCTTGGATTACGGGTTTGTCTGGGGAATTCTTCATGCATGTTATGGTGGCCACTTCTCTGTGGCATGCATAAAAGAATGAACCGTTCGTAGTGAATGCGTGTAGATTTTAAAAATATATAGTTTTGGGGGGGTATTTCTAAGAAGAGGCGCGTTAGCCTGACAAATCTTGAAATCGAGTGTTGCTGTAATTGGGCCACTGTGATTTGGCGCACTGTGTTGCTAGTCGATCCACGTTACGCATGTGCAACCATTGAATATGGCATACCATTTGGATTCGGGATTTGGGAGATTGATATATTTGGGTAAAAACGTTTGTAAATTTCATGAGGACTTTGACATGATTTCTACCGTTCTGAAAGTGGATTTTTGTTAATTTTTCCCAAAACTGCGGAAAGTTGAACATATGAGAAATGCGCCCATAGCATTGAGGGTACGAATGACAACGACAGCGTTAACCTAGTGAAAGTGTGGAGATTCGAGGAAATATATAGTTTGTCGGGACAAACATGCAGATGTTCAAATTCGGAGTTGCACTTAATATTTGGTTTTGTCTGACAGCAATTATGCATTGTCTCACTTCGTGGCTATCGCTTCCCGTCCGTGTGTGTAACATTGCTGATTGGCATACCGTTTGAATCAGGACATTTGAGAGATTGATATTTGGTAACTTTTTTTACATCCATGGGATCTTTGGCATGATTTCTCCCTTTGAATGTTGTTTGATGTTAATTTTTTTAGAAAAATCTGCGAAAAGTGCAAACTTCTATGAAGAACGGTAGGCCCACACCATTGTGGTGTGAATGAACAAACTACAGCGTTACATAGTTGAAGGTGTGTCAGATATCAGCAAGTTAGTTTGTGGGGGGTAATTTGAGTTCGGGGGGGTTTGTTGTTTTGTGGGGAAAAACTGCCAGACGGTTTTCAATGCAGAGCTGCGCTAATTTTTTTCTGTGTACTGACATTTGGCAATGGTACTCGCTCTGCGGTAGTTGGTAGCCATGCTCTAGGTACACCGTTTTATTCGGGAGGAGTTAGGCTTTCATTTTGAGATGCGGTTGAACTGTCCTCTCCGTTTAGCTTAAAATTTGATGTGTCACTTGATTTGAGTTTTTGTACAGAAAAAAAAAGGGAAATGTGAGAAAAAACTTCCAATTGGACGAAGAGCTGCACCAAGGTATCTGCATTTTACCACTCATTAATATCCTGTGGGTGTTGTCGTTTATAAAATCTCCACTTGCCGGGGGATTATTTTAGTTAATTTGGAAATATTCTATGTTAACTGTACAGAAGTGGGCAAAAATTCAATTTGGTGTACTTTCCTTGAGGTTGCAGTTTAGTTTTGTTTGGGGGGGGGGGGGTCTCTGTACAGAAAAAGTGGGCGCACATACATATATCTGGTATCATTTGTGTACTTGTACTATTGTGTGTAACCTTAAGATAACTAGAAGTAAAATGGGAAAAAATCCATGAAAATTTGGCAAACTTTATAATTTTTTGTTACATATTTAACTATACTTCTAAAATTTCCAGAAAAAAGTTACAAAATTTTGTTACATGTTAAAGTACACTTTGTGCTGAAAAAAATAAATGTATAATATTCCTTGATTTACTGGGGGTTTTCTATGTAACTTGACTGAAAACAATGTGTCTAAAATCCTGCAAAAAATTCTTCTGGCATTTAACGCACGGAAAGGGGGGGGGGGAATTCTTGCTGGCAGTGTGAAAGGGTGAAAGGAAACACTAAACTTAAAAAGTATTGGCATGCTATTTCTATTATTCACAGGGAGGTGGGAAAGTTATCCCACCTCCCTGTGTAATAATAGTTAATTAGGGGACCTGGAACTACCTTACCAGCGATCCTCTCACAAGCCGCTACTCATCGAAAGCCCTCTGTCACGACAGCGCACCCTATCTAGGCGCATGTATGCGCGCCAAGGCTTGAGCGAGGCGCGCCTAGAGTAAGGTAAGTTTCCAGGTCCCCGAGCAGAACTATTATCACAGGGAGGTGGGAATAAATAAGCTTTCTCACCTCCCTGTGAATAATAGAAGAAAACAGATGCCAAATACTTGTTTTTTTAAGTGTAGTGTGTCCTTTAAGGCAAACTGTTACATTTAGAGAGGTTTGATATTAACAGATGTGGTGTTAGTATGGCGTAAACCTTTTAGCAATGTATTTCATCTTGTATTAGACTATGTTTAAAAAACATATATGTTGTGGTGGGGACTCTAATAAGGACAAAGACTAATGGCGGTAAAGAATTGAAAACTATAGTTCCTCGATAAGGAAAGACAGGCTTTTTGCGAAATGGCAAAGTGGGCATATTACAAAATAGTACACTTGCCTTCACTTATCACTTATTCACGTATCACTACTTCATGGACAAGAGATTCAGAATATATAAATAGAGGCCATGTCAGAAGCCATACCCAAGGAAAGATACCAAATCGAATGGTCCAAATGATATTGAAGGAGGAAGAATTTGGATTTACACCAATAGTCTCAGATACTTTCGAGGAGATCAATAAAGGAGCTTGTGAGCGAGACACCACAAAAAAACTCAGATATAATATGGTTTCCACACTTTACAGCAAAAAATGAGATAATATACATATCTATACATATATAGGATCTATAGTTATCATAATCGATATCTAAATATATATATAATTTTTTTCAATATATCCGACTGCAGCGAAAATACACATGGAAACGCAATGCCCCTCAACAACAAAGACACGCGGGATAGGAAGGAAAAATAAAATTGTGTATATATGCATATTCTATATACTTATACTACAGGATAGCATCAGGCCCATTATAATTAATGTGGGCACATGGCATAACTAGTGCACATGCCATACACATATTACCTTTACACACTTTAGAAAGGCACGAGTTAATTAAAGGAGTAAGTAGGGGAGAATTAAGGGAAATTATAGGTAGGGGATAACATACTATATCTAGTTAAATCTAACATGTGTCCAGGTTTTCCCTTTTTCTCTTATGTTTTTTATTTTATCAATATCAGGTCTCATAAAATACCACCACATCAAAAGGTGTAACGAATCTCATTACTGTATTTTTTTATCTATTTATTAACTAACTTGATAAAACTAATATCATACGAGTAAGGTAGCAAATTGCTACTTCAACGGTCTTGTTAAATCTGTTAAAAAAATACTAATAAAAAATTATGGAACACTGAAAACAGTACAATTAGGGTGGCACCAATGCTGCGTGTTACAAAAATCAGGTGTTGAAATGCGCAACGCAAAAAAAAACGCTCGTTTGTCGGTTATGTGATTGCGGTTTGTGTTTGAGTTTTAATCGCAATCGCGTGCGTTTTCCTATACTTATTTGAAGAAATCGCAAGCGCAAAAAAACAAAAAAAAAAAAAACGCAACGGAAAATGCACATGAAATAGCATGATATTGCGTTTGCGTTGCAGTGTGGCCTTGCCATTAGGGTAGATTTAAATGTGGCAGCGTATGGTTTCCAGGTGAATAGTGATTCTCAATCCATTTGCTGCAAGGCAAAGTTCTTTCACCGAAAAGAGGAGTTTTTACACCATAGTACTTTTGCCACATTCCCAAAAATATAACGGGTTATTGAATAAAGGGTCTGTGACCCAAAACATGTCGGGGAGAATAAAACCAGGCCTTATTGAAGCATATGCTGCGTTTGCGTTGGTTTCCTTTATCACTTCTATTCAGTGTTCTCCCTAGGGGCTTTTAGCTGGGCGGCCACCCGGGCGACTTTTCATGCCACCCGGCGGAAAAATTCTTGAGAGAACACTTGTGATTTAAAAGAATTTAGAAGTAGGTTTAAGAGGTGCCAATAGGTCAGTAAAACTCCCGCCAATACTGCCGCAGTCCAGTTCCAGACCCCTTTTTTACACCTGCAAAATTATTTTAGCAGTTAACTAGCTTTTCCAAGATCTCCAAGGGCCACAAAAGGGTGTCTTGTCACATTGATTGTGCTGCTATGCTAAATGGGTTAACCGCATATCAATATTGACGAACTACAAACTCCCTTGCATTCTGACAACCATGGAATGCTGGGAGGTATAGTTTCCAAATCTAGTGGGAGGAAAATTAGACATCCCTGAATATATACGAGCACGATGCAGTGCCACATATTCCCTTATCACCAAATTCCCCGTCCTACCCCACCCGGCTTCTTTTTCATGTCACCCGGCTTATTTTCATGCCACCGGCAGGAAAAAAAATCTGGGGAGGAGAAACACTGCGATTATTGTTGTAATTGTTCACTGCAGTTTGGATGGATGCTAAAAGAGGAGTGTGGGACAGATTTGCCCTTGTGTGTCAGGCATTCTATATTTGTTTTTTTGTTATACAGTTTGCACAGTGGCTTCCAGGGAAATATGCAGAGAATTGTAATCGTTTCTTCCCTATTTCCAGGCCGAGTGTGGGCTTTAGTTTTAGGACCAAACATATACAGCATGGTAGTTGTAGATTGGCCTAGGAGTGATCTGAAAATAAAGGTAAACTTTTTCTACACAGACCTCCATTTAGCCCATTATATGTACATGTTGATCATCGGTGGGATGGTTTTCAAAATTTGCCTAGGGTCTGGATTGGTTCATCCAAAGGCTGTAGTCAGTGACTTCTGTTAGGGTAATGCAGTTAGCACAAAAGTATTTTAAGACTCGTTTCCAAAGGTCTCTCTAAAAGGGTAACATTAACCACCTATAGTAAAAATGTTTCCCTTGGGAGCTCCAAATAGCTCCAAACAGAGACCAGGTAGTAGGGGGGAGCTTGTTACTAAAGAAGATGTCTGTAACAGCGACAGAGAACCTTCATAGCAGTTTCCCTTAAAGGAAAGTACACTCCAAAAAAACAAGTTTAAATGGAAGCTGTATGCCTAACTTACCTTGTCCCCTTTTTTTTTTCTAGGTGCTTCAGAGCTTACTATGCCTCAGGAAATTGCGTGGGCCATCTTTGTTGTTATGTCTGCAGTCAGGTAAACTCCTCCCCTCGAGAATGGGTGGACCTTGTTCCAGGCTGGGGGCCATAAAGCTGTAGCAGTTACCATCATGCACGCGGTCGTGATGACTCACAACTGTGCACGACTTGCCGCTGACATTCATGCCGCTGAATTCACTCGCATGGAGGGTTAACAGCACATAGCTGTATGGACCCAAGCCTGGAATGAAGGTCACTAATATAGAGGGGTGAGGCGCGTACCTGAATGCCAGACATAAACAATATGTCAGCACTTTGCTGAGGGCATAGTAAGCTTCTGCAGGCACCTAGGAAAAAAAAAAAAGTGGACCAAGTTAGGCATGACAGCCTTCCATTTAACTTTTTTTTTTCGTGTACCGTTGAGACTACCCTCTATTGGTTTCTGAAGGTTAAGGACAACTAAAGCCACAGAACAACACTGAACCAGATGGCAGCAAAAACCTTGATATTAAAACCAGGGAATCTGTCTTGTCTTACCTCCTTTTCATACGGACATTGGGGAATTTACCTAAATAAACAAATGGTTTGTGCTTACTTCACAGCCATTTATCGTAATCACAGTTTGAGTGTCAACGACCGGTCTGTTTGCACAGGCTCAGTCCTTAGCTTTTGGGCAGAAGAAACTTTGTTACAGTGGTCACACTATTAATTACATATAGCCTGCCATCCTTTTACAGGACAGATAAAGCACGGCAAGATGATGACTTAAGTCAGGAGGCGTGGTCTTTAACATGCAATTACACACAGATTGACTTCAGCCAGTTACGTAACATTCTTACATTTACTTTAATACAATTTACTGAAGTGGTATTTTATAGCCTATGGTTTTTAGGGGGGATGTTTTCAGATTCTGGGGTATAAAAAATTAGGGTAGTTTAAACCCCAATAGTTCTTCTGTACAAGGATATTGTATTCCTATTTCTCATGTTGATGAAACAATGGATATGTTGCTGTTGGGGCGCCATGCCTTGTATAGAAAAATAACATGTTTCCAGGCCTGTTTTTGGGGACCAAGGGACCAGAGATTTAAATTGCTTTTTTTTTTTTTTTTAACACATGAGCACATACCTAAAACTCACTATTGGTTTACAATTAAGAATGGGAGGTAGGAGAATACTCTTACAACTCTGTGGCAAAAATATAGTTTTTTTTTCAAAAATGCTATTAATGAACTTACATCATATCATAATCCTTTTTGGTATAAACAGAGAACATATCTTGGTTTAGTTGCTTGCCCCAAATTCAAGCATAATTATAAATCAAATCAAAAAACACACATACCCAAGTACTTTCTAAGCCTGCGTATCTAACCTTCAAGGGAAAGAGTCATGAGTGTGACATGTTTTAGTGAAGGGTCAGCGGGAACATGGATTCCGTTACGACTTCTGAAATGGATTCCTCTGGCGTTGGCCATGAAAGGGGATCACTCTTTTAAATGGGTCATCCACCGATGGGTCGTCTAAGGAGCAAAAGTACAAATCACTGAAGTCTCAGCAGGAGAGTTGAAGGTATCTGTACCCTGAAAAGAAAGTGCCATAAATAAACAGAGATCATTTAGCCGGTATATTTGGTATTCAAAGTGCCACGAATGATGACAAATTTACAACACTTAGTGAATTTTTTGATAAGAAGGCACCAATGACAAAGTTACTTAATGAAAAAAAAAAAAATTTGAATCTTTTATGGAAAGAAACTAATTGGACACAACACACGGTTTAATACAGATTCCAGCATCCCTTTCTAGAAAAGTCACCTAAGAACAAAAAAAAAATTGCAAGTAATGGAAGCAACAACCCCTCTAAAAGTTTCTATTTGTTGATACTGCCTCAAGTAAAGGTCTCAGCAGACCTTGTGTTTAAACATATGAAGATGATTTTTTTTTAATTAAAGATTAGAGTGACAGTTGTACATTCAAAATATTAGACCTTTGACCAAACAGAGATGACCATAATTGTTAAATTAATATTGTTACAAAAATAAGGATTCTCATTTAAAGTGTTTGTATTGAACTTAAAAGAATTAAAAATTTCCATGTTCAAATACAACTTAAGGACTACTAAAAAAAAAGTTGGTCAACAAGTTTCCCAACAAGCTTTCAGATAAGCTATGGCTTCACTATAAAAAATGACTGATATATGTACATGAGTAGTAAAATTACAGTGTTGAGTACAGTTATTTCTGGCCTTCTAGAACAAGATGATTTGCAAATATAGGTTCCTTTTCAATAATAATAAAGATCACTAAAAAATACTTAACCTTTTGCTTTGATGTGTGATTCAGAATCCATGATCTTAAAGGACAACTTCACCTTCATAATGACATTCTTTAGAAAGCATAGTTCCTAAAAAATAAGTTTAGATGCCTACCTTGCTACTAGGAGCCATTAGCTTTTGTTAGTTAGGTCTTATAATAGAAGGCTAATATATATATATATAATATATTATGATATATATTATATATAATATATATATATATAGTATAGATATATAGTCCATGTCTATATACGACCTAGCTACAAACTTATAATAATCACATATATATCTATAATAATATACTATATATATTATATATATGATTATATATACATATAAAAACCATTTTTACACCATTATTTTCAGAAGGTTAGTGAGTCTAGTTATAAGATTTGAGAGCTGCTCAGAGTAAGCAGCCAGGAAGTAGCCTTCAGTCATTAGCTAGGAGGTCAATGTAATATACCATACTGGAGAAAAAGAAACCAGGGGAAACAGGACAGTGAGCATATTTCGGGTTAGTCATATTTCAGATTTTCTATAATATTTGGTTGTTGTTTTTTTTCCATTACAACCTGGACGTGCCCTTTTAATGCAAGACTGAATAATAACTGACCACACCAGTGCACTCTGCGAGAAAAACTCCAGTACAGGGCGTAAAAATACAGCACTATCCATTCATTCAAAACCCCTGCTTTGTGTAGGCTGGCCCATACATATCCGATAATGGGTAAACATTTAAATACCTCAGATCTGACAGAATTTGCCTATTTGCGGCATGAGTATGGTCTGATGTTAACCAGCAATTATGACTACATCTGATGACAGCCAAATCACAGAGCTAAATGTGGGCCTTTTGTACACTACGTTTAAATATTGTCTGCTGTCACACTTACCTGCTTTTAAAGGGTCGGCTCCTTTAAAGGGTCAGATGTAAAAGGGGTCTTCTGTCTGGAACGGGTCAGTAATAAATATCTGGTGTGTTTGCTGAAAAGATGTACCTTTTTTCTTAAAGACCACCTGTAGAAAAAAGGAATTATAGGGGTAGTTATTTAAAATAGTCTTAAGACTAATAAAAAAAGCATAGCTAAAATGTATATGCTATTTTAAATTAGTAAATCCAAAAAATACTATTATTCCGCTAATGATCGACCTACACAATAACTCCGTCAAGAGGTTAAGAGAGTGATGGAAGTATTTAGTTGGCAAAAAATATAACAAATTAAAAAAGCAAAGACAGCAGTCCACAGAAAAAAAAAAAAGGAATCCAATGAACTAGAAACTGTTCAGAGAAGGAAAACTATTTATTTATAATTATTATATAATAGGTCAGTACGAAGTCTCATCTTAAGTGTAGAAAATATTTATTTACAGTGGGAATGCTAAAACTGGGAACTTCTCTCAGCCAGGTGGTAATGGCAGTTTACTGAAAGTCTTCAAGAGTGGGAGGAATTAAGTTTCTAAATGAAAAAAGTATTGAAAAAATTCTGTATTATGACCATCAGTTCTGTGTTGAATCACATGGAGTCCTTTACATTATTAAGAGTCAGGAAGGAAGTGATATCTGCCCCCTCATGCTGGTTTATATTTTGCCTTCATCTAGATCAACTGGTAGGTAGGGTTCATGGGTAGCCAAAAAAAGTTTGATGATGGATATCAGTCTTTCATTAAACCTACAAAAGAAATTGGAATAAGCAAAAGTAATTTTGTAATTTGAATCTAGATTATCAACTGTGTACTATTATTTAACCCAAAATGTATCTAGTAACTTGCCTAACGGCAACATTTGAAATTATCAGCCTGGAAATTTGAAAATTGAATCTTTACAAGTGCATCTATACTAAAAAGAAGAAAAAATGCATTGGTGTTTTGAAATTGGCCATTATTAGTAACTACTATTGAGTGGGAGGAAGCCACTATTAGGGCACCTCAAACCTAATGCAGTCTATATGAGCTAACAGACATCTACCTGACACGCCTCACGATGTATAACTCTGCCCGATCAAGTGCAATGGGCAAATTCTACCAATAGCTAGGAACCGTACAACTATTAGGGCACTGGTTACAAATAATATGGTTTCCTACAATGAACGTAATTCCTAATGGCCCCAAAGTATATGCTTCTCGGCATTATAGATCACATATCGTTGTATAAATGTAAAAAAAAAAACGTTTTTTTTTGCAGACACAGTGTGGTTTACCAGCCAAAAATGGTTGCTTTAAAAAGTGGGGTGCACTCCAACCAAAATTTTCCAAACGAAAATAGCAGTCAATACCATGACAGAGCCTGATCCTATATACATAGTCCTACTAACTAAATACGCTAAATCTGGGGCTGCTGGGCAAACTCCTTACTCAAGTGCAGCGAGGACTTTATATTCCTCTAACCATCTATACTAAAAGAACTAAAACACCTATTGTGTTGGTCACATTGTAATAGATACAATGTATGATCAAAATTTACATAATGAATACGTGTACAGATTGTACAGAACAGGTTTTATTGGAGTTTGGATGATGTTAAAAAAAACACACTTGAGCGTGTTGCCATTCTGCTATAAAACTCGTAGGTGTGTCAGAGGATAGATGGGCTAAGCGATTTTAGGGTAAATAACATGGTAAGGGGCCATATACAAATAACATCTCTCCAAATGCTGTGCTGATAGTGATTATGAGCATGCTTGACTGCAGAAAACAATCAGGTCAAATGAAAGAGAAAAGGCTTCTAAAAAGATGGGGATGAAGCAAGACACAGTACTCGATTTAAGGATGGCAAGCACACAATCTGCTTACAAGAACTATTATTTATTAGTCACGAGGCCTTATCTGATAAAGAGAACGTAGTGGATATAAATGGGCCACACCCCCCTAGATAGTAGTAAAAAAAACTCCTTTATTATCGTTACCATATGGGGAAACCCATATGGACGAGAATAAAGGGAGTTTTTATTTTAGCTATATACTTAGGGTGGTGTGCCCATTTATAATCCCTACTGTGCTCTTTGGGTTATTTGTATATCGTTTGGGTGATAGGAGCAAACCCCTCACATAATGAATACTCCCTATTACTAAACTAGTACACCTGATGCTATTCATTGGGTTTATCTGATAAAGAGATAGAACCCTCAATACTTGTGCCTATATTAAGGACGGGTGTGTCCGAAACGCGTAGGCGGGCGTCCAGACAATAAAGCTTTTAATTGCTAACTTTACGGTTGGAGGTGTCTTCGTGTGATCCCCGGTCAGTGCGGATTCCATGTTTTTACGATCTTAGAAGAACCCCTGAACTGAAACAAAAAACGGTTTATCTAGAGAACTAGAGAGGTTTACAAAGGGTGAGTTTTGCTTACCACTGTTAAGTGATCAGATTTTCTTTTGTGCTGGAAAAGCTCAATTTCAGATAGGTTATTCTGGCTGTTCTATGGTCACAATATAAGGTTTCACTAAAAGTTCGTTTATTTTTATTCATTCCTGATGCTCTCCTGAGCCTTGAGACATTTGCTTTCGAAGCCTAAAAAAGGTAGAACTATAATAAAGGGTCAAAGCCAATTATTTATATGTTTCAATAGAATAAAACTGAGCAGTTCCTGCGATTTATTTAACTGTTCGTGTCCTGTGCGGACACGTTCTCAAGACAGTGAACCCACGTATCAAATACAGTAAAGCAATACCAAACCCCTGCCCCCATTAGCATCCTCCCCGACCATTCAGATCCTCCATTTTAAAAAGGGAATTCCATATTGCTTTCATCGGAGGCAAAGTCCTATAAGGACATTGCCCACCTCAAAACTAAAATTTAACCATATTTTGCCACTGTGTGTTTTAACAATCATCTTTACCTTACATCTCTGCTGCGTATATCGTTGTTTCCTGCAGTGTTTTTCCAAGTAACTATAAGGGTAATACAGGAACTTCCCTTGACACTTGCTGTCTGTTATGTACAATTCACTAGGAGAAATTTTTTGTATTTGCTAACAAGTGTAAGATCAGAACCTTATTGGACTGTCTAGTGAAATTTCCACTTCCCTTGTCTCATGGGGCCTTGCACACCTTTTGAGGTGTGGCTAAACCTAACATTTTGAGTTTTCCATTTAAATTAGGGTTGTCCAAGTAAAGTACAGTATACTCATTGATGTAAATCACGTTGGTAATTCAGAGTAACTATACTGTGTGTGTTGTTAATTGTTTATGTGTGATTTCATAAATAGTGATAATACACGCACACATGACATATAGGACCTTTCCTTTGAATTGTATATTCAACCATACCACAACCTAATTAGTTGCCTCCTAAAAACTCAATGCAATCTCCGTAAAAGAAACATAAATACATTTATTTATATAATTTACTGATTATAGTCGTTATACTCGATATAAGTAGAAATTTTCAAGCTTATTAAAATTAGGCCTGAAACCTAACCTCGGCTTATATTGGGTCAAGTCAAGTAGATCCAAATGCTGCAATTGCGGATAGAACCATAGGTGGCGCTGTGTGTTTATAAAAGTCCTTCTCTGCATTAAAATGTTTACAGGAGCTAGCGCCTTTACACTTCTTCCTGCTTCCTGTAGCAGGCTGCTGGGACTCACTCAGCACTGTCACGGCTCATCTGATGCGTAATGTAAATCTGATGGTCCTTCTCAGTTTGGGGCAAAACAAATGGCTTGGTAGTTTCAAGTGACAGCTTGAAACTACAACGCTCAGGTGACAACTATTGGGGTCAGGAGAATTGTAAATGATGGTCAATCTAAATCAGAATGGCCAGTAGTGGTCCATAAGTGCTTATTATCACCCTTGGCTTACTAATACTCGAGTATCCGTTTTTTACTAATTTTGCAGCTAAATAGGTGCCGACTTATACTCGAGTATTACGGTATAATACTATATTATATATCATATAATATTATATATATATTATAGAATATATATCATAATATCTAATATATTATTTATATATTTATATTGCTGGGGTAGTGCGGAGCCATGCATAATCTTAGGAACTTATATCCAGAGGTTCCCAGAGTTTGCAGTCCTCCCCTATTTCCATCGTAGGGCGAGACTATTGGCAGCAACCTGGTCAGGTCCACGTTAAAGAACCCAGAAGAGTTGAAGCACAGTCATTTCTGGTAGAAAAGGCATGTTGCATGTCTGAGGGGCAAACAATGTAAATTTGTGAAGAGGGAGCGTCATTCGTACACACCCTAAAACAGGGGATCCTTTCAACTTATATAGGTATTAGACCTGTTGATAGCAATAATGCTGTTATACTATATAAATATCAAGTTAAAGCGAGTTTTTAAGGTTCAAAAATACCTTAAAACCTAGGCTCGTTGTTTATACTCAGGTTCATAGGTAATATCGCGGCCTAAGTAACGGATCAATATTATTTAATAGTAGCCCGGTACCTCCAATGTTACCCCCTTGGAGTCCAGAGAAACCGTTGCACGTACAGAAAACACCAGGAAAGTGAGAGCGTAGACCACCGGGAGCTGTAGAGCAGAGCGCGCAGTGACGTGTGTAAATTACGTGCCGCGCAGCTCCACTGACGTCGTGCAGCTGGACCCTTACCTGTTTAGTCAGAGTATGGAGGAGCCTTCAAAGCCGGACCAGAGAATCGTTCCAAGCCCTTAACCCGCACCTCCACTAGTAAGGGGCAAGTTTCTTGTGCATGGGGTGGGGGGTTAAGTCTTCCTTATGCAGTGGGGGTGGACTGCTGGGTGGCAGTATGAATGATTTACATTTACCGGTACAAATCATTTATTATTAAGGTTATTTAGAAAGGTACAAAGATTCCCCAGCATTCATAAACATCTTTGCCATTCGATATTTTAGAACAAAACTCCCAGAAACCAAAGGCTTGTTGGGTTGAAGTTTACAAACATCTAAGTGCAATGGAATAGTTGTTAATAGATTAATATTACAGTATGGTATTGGGCAATGGCCTCTTCAACTGCGTGTTATGAACTGAATATTGCTGTTTATATGTTCTTGTTATTTTTGATTTATAGCTGTTTGTTATAAAAGTCTTAGTTTAAAGGGCAATCACAGCCTCAGAACAATCTTTAAATTAGAGGCCAGAATGCTTGATATAAAGCAGTAATCATGGCATCCGCTTCTAATTTAATGTGGTTCTGAGAGAAATTTTCTTACTTCTGTATTTTTTTACCCTGTTAGCACAATTGATACGTTGTTAAAAAATTGTTGCAATCTAACGATGCTGGCTTAAACTAAGGGTGTTCCAAGAGCAGAAGAAAGCATAACTTCTGTTGCAGGGCTGGGAATTTAGCGTTGATGGAAAGACAGGTGCGAGGACTGGCGAAAAATGGAGTTCAGAATTGGAAAATATGCCAGAAGTCAAAAAAGGCTTGTCGTGTTTTTTAAAGAACAACTCCACCCTCATGAAAACACTTTAAGGAAAGAATGTCCTCTTTTAAAATGTGTTGATATATCATAGTTTGTCCTATGAAATTCATTACTGTATGCCTGCTATGCTTCTGGATGAGCAATTTAGAAATGTGAACTGAGCCTGGGCATGCTCAGAAGAGGCAGCAAGGGGATAGCAATAGCATTCAGCATTGGCTTGTGATGTCAAACTGTCAATCCATACTGACATTTGCTAACTGGAAGAACCAGGAAGCAGGACACGGGAAACACAGGACATTGTGCAGGATTCAGTTAGTCTTATATATTTAGATTTCAACTATTACCGTTTATGGGTTTTGGGGAGTAATTTACCTGTAGATTAAGTTTTCCTTTTGGGGGCGGACTTGCCCTTTAACAACATCTATGGGGCTCTAGAGACTTGAATTGCATAAAAGGGTTGTGGAATGTCTAATGGATACTGGTATAACACGCAGAGAAATCGATTACGTGCCCTTCAAATGGCTAAAGATGAGCAATATAAAACAGTGGGTTATGAGAACTTTGTTGCATCAGCTAGATGGTTGTAACCGCTTCATGAATCGATTTGGACTTTGCGTGCGCCAGAGAACTAAGATATCCCAAAGCTGCGACAGAATCTTGAAGAAAAGGTCATGGTCATTCCATCAATTCATTATAAAAAAAGAAAGCTTATAATTATGACCTCGGAAGTATCGGGAATATGGATAGACAGCAATGACTTTTGATCTTCAAAGCAACAGGACTGTGGCATCCTTGGGAAAAAAAGATATTTTCTTCTTAGAACGACAGGGAATAAAAAAAATAATTTACAGTGGTTCTGGCAGTGTGGCAAATGGAGTCAACCTGTGGCCTGTTATATATTAAATGAAAGACTTGCCTAAGAATGCCAAATTCCCACCACAAAAAACTGTCGTCCAATGTTAAGGCTGGATGGATGAACAAGGAACAAAAAATGGCTAGAAGAGAGTTGAATGGACGACCAGGAGTAGCTTAAAAAAAAACCCATCACTGCTAGTTTGGGATATGTTTAGAGCCCATATATGTGAAATTCAAAAAAGTAATTTCAAACCACTTTGGCTGTTATTCCAGGTGGGCTGACATCTGTTTTACAGCCTTGGAAGGTCTATAAACAAACTTTTAAAGACGTGTGTGAAAATGTGGACAAATGGTGTCATCAGGTCAAGACAAATTGACAAAAGGTGGAAATCTTATGAAACCGACATAGAATTAGTAGCAGTGGGTACGAGATGCATGGGAGGCATTCCAAAAAGACATCATCAAGCGTGCTTTCAGAAATGTGGTATAAGTAATGCCATGGATGGTAGCGAAGACTGTTTTGTTTTCAGCACAGCAGCAGTGATGAGATGATGGAGATATTGATGATGGTGAGATAATGTCTTTGCAGATGACATTACACCAATGAATTTGAGGCACTATTTGGAGAAAAACCAATGATGGTGAATTTGAGGCACTATTTGGAGAAAACCAATGATGAGGATCTGACTTTGAAGATTTTAAATGTGTTACGTTTATTTCTGTTCATATCTAACATCGGTGACGCGCATTACAGATTAACTGGAGGTAACTGGAGGCTATGGGAATAGTGACCATGAAATAGTGGAGTTTGGACTTTGTTACCCAGGGGCAGTTTCCTTTCGATAACAAGACTTTAAATTTTGGGAAGGTAAATTTTACCCAGGTTAAAAGCAGTTCTTCAGAATGTCAGCTGGGATAATGTATTTTTTAGGAAAAAGGCACTGAACAGAAGTGGACTGTGTTCAAGGGGATTTAAGCCAGTTAACTAAATTTATAACCCTTGGGAAATAAATGTAAGAAAAATAAATCTGCACCCATGTAGCTGAATTTTGATTTGTTAAGAGGCAAATGGAAGGAGAAAAAGGCATTTAAAACCTTTAGGCTGAGGGAACGGAAAAGGCCTTTGGGATATAAAAAACTGTAACAAGGAGTGTAAGAAATGAAGCAATCAAACTAGCTTAAATTAATAATAAAGTTAGGATAGCTGAACAAAGCATCACTAAGCCTAAATTTTTTTTAAGGATATTAATATTAAGAAGATGAGGACTGAGAATGTGGCACCATAATTAAGGGGATAAGTTGTTATGGAGGATGGCGATTAAAGAAATGTCTTGAATAATTTTTTCCCCTCTAACACTATAGAAGATCCAAGTACAGATATCATAGAGTATTTAGCAATAATGGTATAAGGATTCAAGTGCACTTTGGTAACCTATTTAGAAAGAACTAAATAAGGTTAATATTAATAAATCTCCTGGACCGGATAACATACATTCTCTTAGGGGTACTTAGAACGGTAAAGCTATGGAAGTCTTCCAGTGGACGTTGTTATGGCAGGTTCATTGGTCAGTTTTAAAAAAAAAGCGGAATGAGTTTCGCAAACAAGGAATTTGTTGACCAACGTCCGGTATGTACATAAAGTAGAGTTGATCCAGGGAAATTTCCGATTGCCACTTGAGTCAGAAGGAATTTTTTCCCCCTTCATAAATTTGGTGGGTTTTTTGCCTCCTTGGATCAACAGTTAGGCAGGAAATAAGTATTGCTAGATGGGTGGACTGATGGACGTATTGAACCTCAAATACTATACTAACTAAGACATGAACTTTGGGTCCCCCAGTTAAAGGTATGTCCACCTGTAAAACTAATTTTTAATATGCGTTCCCCCATGCCCCAGCCCAACCGCATATTTTTTTTTTTCAGAAAGCCCCCAAACTCTTTACTTACCTCCCCTCTTCCTCCGCCGCACTGCCGGCCTCTGCTTGCAAGGATGACAAGCAGAGGGGCGGGACCGCAGTCGTCTGTGATTGGCTGAGCGGCAGCCAACTCAAGGACGCGGCTGCCGGTCATTCAGTGTGCAGCGGAGGAAAAGAGGAAGGTAAGTAAGAGTTTGGGGAGCTTTTTGAAAAAAAAAAATATGTGGTTGGGGCTGGGGGACTGGGGGAGCAGAATAAGGGGGATTTTGGCTAGGGGGAGGGATAGTAGAACGGGAGGGAGAAGGAGGGAGAAGGGCTGCAGTAACGCATGGCAAATATCTACCGGGAGGAAGATAGCAGGCAGAGCCCGCTATCCTCCTGGTGGTAGTTTTGGGACCGTTGGGGGGGGGTCTACAGAGAACCCTATGGAGCAGGGATGTGAGGTAAGGATTAAACTACACTACCAGGTGGGGCCATAGTAGTTGGGGGGAGGGATTATAGTTTGGGGGGGGACATGCCCTTTAAAACTATCTCGGGACCATTACCGTACTAGTTTACCGTACCCATAGTAAACAGTATGTACTGATGTATATACATGTTCTACATACAGTAGTTTTGCGACTTTTGGTTGCTTAGGGCATATCTTCTGAAGTGAAGTGAATACGAACAGTTGTTTTTTTTAAATAAATACCTTAAAGGGCATGTCCACCCCCAAAAACTATAATCCCCCCAAACTCCTGGCCCCACCATGTAGTGTAGTTTAATCTTACCTCACATCCCAGCTCCATAGGGTTCTCCTGTAGTCCCCCCTCCAAAGTCCCAAAAAAACTGTCCACCAGGAGGCTAGCAGAGTCCATATAGGACTCTGCCTATTACCTGGCCTCCGGGAGAAGTTTGGCATGCGTACTGCAGCCCTTCTCCCTCCTCCCCCGATTCCCTCCCCTAGCGTAAAATGTTTAATACATAAGAATTCCCCCTGGGCGCCCAGCCCCAACCGCTATATTTGTATCTTTATAAAGCTCCCAAATTTTATTTACCTCTCCTCTTCTCTGTGTGAGCTGCCGGCAGCCGCGTTCGTGATTGGCTGCCGCTCAGCCAATCACAGACGCGGCTGCCGGTCCCGCCCCTCTGCTTGCATTTTCTCGCAAGCAGAGGGAGGAGAGCGCGGCGGAGGAAAGAGGGGAGGTAAGTAGAGTTTGGGGGGGCTTTCTAAAAGAAACAAATACAGCGGTTGGGAATGGAGCCTTGGGGAATCAGTATATAAAAAAAACTTTTTTTGGGTGGACCTACCCTTTAATAGACCTGTTTATTCATGTTCATTTTCAATCATTTTTACTAATTACAGGTTTTTTCATTAGTGTTCATATTTTCTACCCTGGTTCATACATGAGTCTATCATTTTTACTAGTTTTTTAGGTAGAATGGGTGCCTCAGTTAACTCGGGTCGGTTTATACTTGAGTATATACGGTATGTATTGTGGTGCCCGTGTGGCCTCCTATATGTTGGGGAGACCACCAGCACGTGAAATCCAGATTCTCCCAGCACAGATCTATGTTCAGGTTAGGAGATGCTAGACTTCCAGTTGCTAGACACAGTATATAGAAGGAACATGATGCTGATAGCCTCAAATATATGGTTTGAAAGCAAACCCTGTGCCATTTAGGGGGGGAGATCGCAAGCTTAAACTCTGCCAAAGAGATCCGCTGTGGTGGATTCAAGACTGGATCTCTAGTCCCTAATGGTTTGAACAGGGACTATGACCTGTATTGATTATAAATTGGGTCGGTTGTTCTTATGGGGAACCTCTAGGGGGATCTCATATTATGTGGTTTTCTCGTTTGGGACATGATGCAATAGGTGTGGTGGGAGGATTGTGAGTAGGTAGTTTCCCGTTATTACTCTTAAATCACCTGTGTTTTATGTAAGATTTAACAGCCATTTTTTTCACCTGAGGGGAGGAAGGGGACATCCGTTTCCCGAAACGTCATGAATTGTTGTACTAATCAATAAATATCCTGATATGCATTGAGATGCAGTCCCCTTACACTAGACATGGTGGGAGTGTGTGGATTCTGTTTTGAATATAACCCTTATATTATAAAATATATTTATATCTCCATAGGAGATTGCAATGAGTTTTAGGGCTACCAATGTGGTCGGGGGGGGATAGGATATTACTAGTTGTAGATGTATGTTGTATATTTATACTATCCATTGTTACCATTAAATGACCATCAGTAAATGTATATAAAATTTAGCTCTGACTTATATTAGGTACAAACACAAAATTACAAATAATAAACTTACTTACGAGCGAGATCCCTATTTTAAAATGGAATAGTCAAATGGCAGCACTTAAACACACCTGGTCTGTTCCATGAAGGAGCGTTATCAAAAAAAGTTTGTCCTCTCTACACAGGATATGATGAGTATTGATGGACATATAACACCAAGGCTCCTTTATACCATTTCCAGTTTGCATGGGTGGGTCGGTGAGTAATAAAATACAAGACCATCCTGCTCTCATGGTAGGAGGAGAGCAGTGGAAGTGGATTGTGGTGTGTGCATTGGAGTGAGTGATGTGACTGCAACACAAGACCTGTGTATAAGATCCTGTTGGGGGACAAGATTATTGGACAGGCAAATTTACCTTATTGGATACAAACTCTGAGGCACAGATAAGTGTACACCAACTTACAAGGACACCACAATTACAGGCCTGGTCAATATTCAAAGTGGTGCACCATAGACAGGGACCACCTCTGATTACTAAAATGTTTATGGTGGAACCTGTTTATGTGCACTGTCTGCTGTGCCAGACACCAGAGTAACCCACTGTGTGCCGTGCCTACCATATATCCTTCCATAAAGCAGTGATCTGGTACAAAGTGGTGGCAGCGGTGCTGGTAATACCATTTATCTCCATGTTTCTTTGTATATTTGGTTTCTGTATTAAGCTATGGAGGGGCTGTACTGATGGTTTGATTTAAATCCTCCTGTCCTTGTACCTAAAATTCCCCAATTAGACTCAGTAGCTCTACCAGGCCCAACTACTAAACCTATTTTTAAATCTGGCTCCTTTGATGGGGTAACTAGGGAATGGACTGATTGGCTACAACAATTGAATTGGCTGCCACTATAATGGTTGGGATAAAAAGTGCTCGCTTGCAAGTCCTTAGCCTTGTGTTAGTGGTAAGCCAGGCAGGTTTATACCAAGGATTTACTGTAATACTGAAATAAAAAGCAGTATCAGTTATTAAAAAATGCTCTGAAGCAACTTTTTTTCAATTAGATCTGTATAAGAGTATATACAGGATGAATCCTTTTTTTAGGTTAAACTGGGAATGAGAAATGTGTTTATACGTTAGATTATTAGGGCAATGCTATTACAATAACATGATGCTGTGAGGTACCTTCGTTATAATATATGAGGTACCATCACCACTTGCCGTGGTGAATACTAATAAGTATTAACCTAGTTTGTTTAGTTTCAACCACACAGTGTAGCAGGATTGCCTGGTCTACTCTCAGACCTGCAGGATTATCTATTTGTTTCCTCTGGAAGCTGGTGACTGTCTGAGTAACAGTTTAAAATATACCGTGTAAAGATATATCCCAACATAGCAAAACATACACACACCAATTTCATTGTGCACCAACGGGTACAATTTTGAATAAATATACCCTTATAATATATAAAATTTATATTTTTACAGAGATTGCATTAAGATTTAGGAGCAACCAATTAGGTGGGGGTATAACTATATTACCATAGGAAAGGTCTATATGTATGTGTGTAATTATCACTATTTAATCAAAATCACCATAAGAAATAACACTATACAAATATAGTACTACTTCCTAAATAAATTACAAAACAAGTAATATACAATTAAAAGTATACTTAATTTACTTGACACCCCTAGGTTTCAATGGAAAACTCAAAAATGGTAGGTTAGCCATACCTCCAGGATTTCTACAGGGTCTCTAAAAGGAAGTGGAATAGGATACTAAAAGGAAGTGGAATTCTACTAAAATCCAATGAGGCCCTGATCTTCACTGTTAGCAAATCAAAAAATATTTTAGCATTGTACATGACAAGACAGGAAGTGTAAGGACGTTCCTTTATTAGACCCAATTATGTGCTGTTTGTAAAAGTGGGGCAGTCTTAGCCAATTAGAAAAATTCTTCAGACTCTCACATTAACTCCCCCCTTCCCCTCTCCATAGAAAGTAATGAGGACAATCGAGTTTCTGTTTGCTAGACAGGATGTGGACATAAAGAAGAAACTTACTGCTAACAGAGAATGCTGGGAGCTGTAGTTTTCAAACATGTGCATATTCAAACCCTTGGGTAGGAATCGCTAAAGCATGGGCTTTAATGTCTGTAAGTCAGTAAAAGGGCTTTATTTCGGAGATGATATGAAAAATAAATTTTCCAGCATTCTGTGCAGCTTACCGGCAAACACCATGTAAGTAGCCTCTCTCTGGCCCTACAGCTTAACAGCTATATGCATAAGGGAGAGACAGACAGATCCCGAATCACTTGCATGTTTGTGCACTTGTGTTTGGTATCACGGAGCATGACCCCGAGCTTCAACGGGCACGGGCACACTTTGTGCAGTATATATATATATATAATATATAATATAATATATATTATATATATATATTAAGATTATTATATATAAACACTACTGTGAAAAATTTTGGGATTTGTACAAAAAAAAAAAAAAGGCAAGATGTTAAAAATAAAAGAAATCCTATGAAATCTTGGTTCTATATTCTACAGCCCCTAAATGAATATTTTAATATTACTGTATTTATTGTAACATTGTATAGTGTTAGTTCAGTAGAAACACCACAGTGAAATACAACGTTGTGCAGAGCTTGAATCAATCTTCCCCCTTAAATTATAATAATATAATAGATCAATAGGAGGAGATCCATTAGATCATTCTATAATTAAAGTTATCTATAACTGTCTTTCAATACCCTCCCCATTAACTCACATCTATCACCATAGATCAGAGTAGGATCCTATGGTCAAGTGTTGAGGAGGGACACTATTGGTCAAGTGTTAGAGGGGGATCACTATTGGTCATGGGTAGAGGGGGGATCACTATTGGGTCAATGTGTTAGAGGGGGATCACTATTGGTCAATGTGTTAGAGGGGGATCACTATGGTCAATGTGTTAGAAGGAATCACTATTGGTCAATGTTGTTTATGTGTTAGAGAGGAATCATTATTGGTCAATGTGTTTGAGAGGGATCACTATTGGTCAATGTGTTAGAGAGGGAACACTATTGGTCAATGGTGTAGAGAGGAATAACTATTGGTCAATGTGTTAGAGAGGGTTCACTATTGGTAAATGTGAGGGCTATAAAGAACCCAGACTATCCTGTCATGTTTATTATTGTTCTTATTACATTCTATCAGTTCAGGACACAGGTTACAGGCATCCCACCTCTCCCTAAAGTTCAGGAAGTCTCCTGATTTAATGGCGATCCCCAATTCCCTGAATAATATACAATCTCCTGAAATGTGTTTTGAATTACAGTGAGGGAGAGCACAATGATGTCAGAGTCTTTTAGCGGTTAACAAGTGGACAAAAACACTAATTAGTGACATTGGTTGATGCATGTGGTCTGACTGTTTTCATGAGTGTGTGTTGAGATGCATGTTTTTGAATGCAAGAGTGTCGGACTCCATAATTGTGTGTGTCTGTATGCATGGATTATGCATTAATCTTGGGTGGGGCTTTAGGGGGTGGGTATTCTCCCTGAAATGAGTTTTTGCAGTGGGATGGGATGTCTGGGTTCATGGCTTCTAGGAGTCTTTGCTTAAATAATGTAAAAAAACATAACAATTGTCTCAGAGAAGTCGGCATAGAAATGTTTTCCTTTCAGTCCCCTATCATTATAGCAGGGATAGCAAGCAACAGTAGTCTCCAGATGTTTGAAAACTACAACTCCCAGCATTCCTCTACAAGCACTCTGTAGTTAGGGAATTGGGAGTTGTAGTTTACAAACATCTGAGATCTATGGTGCATATTCCTGATCTATAGATTCTCTTACTGTCCAGCAAAACAGCTATATCTTTATTTCTATTGATAGGGGAGGGGTGGAGTTATGTGAGAGTGAGAAGACTGTTTTACTAAGATGTCACATGTTTTACAAAGGAAGTGACCTAGAAGTACTTGCAACTTCCTACTAACACTTCCTACTAAACACTAGAAAACAGGAGTGGGCTCTAGTAAGAACTTTTATTTATTTATAGATTTTGCCGGTTTACATTTCTATATACTTTAATGTCATTACTACATATTTATTAATATTGATATAACTTTTTAGTGCTTAAACAAAACACTGTCCTATGATATTACTTTTACCCATCCCCACCAACATAGTACCTCCCAAAAACCCAATGTATTCCCATAAATTATAAATTATTATACAATACAAGGGATATATATATATATATATATATATATATTAATTATATATATATATAATATATAATATATTTATATATATATATTATATATAAATATATATATAAATACACACACTGTTCATTAGTCCTGCACTCATTCCATAACAAAATCCAGGTGCTTCCAGGTAACACAGCTTCATTAACTGTGGCATAACAATCTCAAAAATTCCCGGGCACACTGTTATAATCAAAGTGATTATTTAAATAAATTCAAATTTATTCAAGTTTTTTTCAAAAC
>JAACNH010003215.1:0-30905 GCA_019447015.1 Hymenochirus boettgeri | reverse complement strand
ACATGTGCATGTGCTGCCATATTACATCAGGGTTACCTTCAGGTGTTTTCGAACTACAACTCCCTGCAGATGTTGCCGAACTACAACTCCCTGCAGATGTTGCCATACTACAACACGCTGCATTCTACAACCTCGTCTGCAGTGGACCTGATAGGGAACTTCACTTAATTTGGCCACATCTGTAGTGGACCTGATAGGGAACTTCAATTTGGCCTTGCCTGTAGCGGACCTGATAGGTAACTTCACTCAACTTGGTTATGTCTGCAGCGGATCTGATAGAGAACTTCAATATTGCCTCGACTGCAGCGGACCTGATAGGGAACTTCGCTCAACTTGGCCTCGTCTGCAGTGGACCTGATAGGGAAATTCACTTAATTTGTTCACGTCTGCAGCAGACCTGATAGGGAACTTCATTCAACTTGGTCACGTCTGCAGACGTGAACAAATTAAGTGAATTTCCCTATCAGGTCCACTGCAGACGAGGCCAAGTTGAGCGAAGTTCCCTATCAGGTCCGCTGCAGTCGAGGCAATATTGAAGTTCTCTATCAGATCCGCTGCAGGACATAACCAAGTGAGTGAAGTTACCTATCAGGTCCGCTACAGGCAAGGCCAAATTGAAGTTCCCTATCAGGTCACTACAGATGTGGCCAAATTAAGTGAAGTTCCCATCAGGTCCACTGCAGACGAGGTTGTAGAATGCAGCGTGTTGTAGTATGGAACATCTGCAGGGAGTTGTAGTTCGGCAACATCTGCAGGGGAGTTGTAGTTCGAAAACACCTGAAGGTAACCCTGATGTAATATGGCAGCACATGCACATGTGACACCATTTTGTGGCCTTAGGGATCTTGGAAAAGCTAGTTAATGTGCTAAAACAATCTTTCAAGTTTTTACTGACTATTGGTACACCTATTAAACCACATCTATATTCGTTGTTAAATATACAAGTGTTCTCTCAAGAAATTTTTTCCAGCCAGGGTGACATGAAAAAGTAGCCGGGTGGGCCATCCGGCTAAAAGACCCTAGGGAGAACACTGACCAAGTTGAGTGAAGTTCCTATCAGGTCCGCTGCAGAAGAGACCAAGTTGAGTGAAGTTCCATATCAGGTCCGCTGCAGACGTGAGGGAGAACAGTGACCAAGTTGAGTGAGTTCCGTATCAGGTCCGCTGCAGACGAGACCAAGTTGAGTGAAGTTCCCTATCAGGTCCGCTGCAGATGGACTAAGTTGAGTGAAGTGTCCCTATCAGGTCCGCCGCAGATGAGACCAAATTGAAGTTCCCTATCAGGTCCGCTGCAGACGAGACCAAATTGAAGTTCCCTATCAGGTCCGCTGCAGATGAGACCAAATTGATGGTTCCCTATCAGGTCCACTGCAGATGTCACCAAATTAAGTGAAGTTCCCTATCAGGTCTGCGCTGCAGACGAGACCAAGTTGAGTGAAGTTCCCTATCAGGTCCGCTGCAGATGTAACTAAGTTGAGTGAAGTTCCACTTCAGGTCCACTGCAGAGAGACCAAGTGAGTGAAGTTCCCTATCAGGTCCGCTGCAGATGTGACCAAATTAGTGAGTTCCCTATGAGGTCCGCTGCAGACGAGACCAAGTTGAGTGAATTTTCCTATCAGGTTCGCTACAGACAAGACCAAATTGATGTTCCCTATCAGGTCCACTGCAGATGTGACCAAATTAAGTGAGTTTCCTATCAGGTCCGCTGCAGACGAGACCAAAGTTGAGTGAAGTTCCCTATCAGGTCTGCTGCAGACGAGGCAAAATTGAAGTTCCCTATCAGGTCCACTGCAAATGTGACCAAATTGAAGGAAGTTCCCATCAGGTCCGCTGCAGACGTGACCAGATTAAGTGAAGTTCTCAAACAGGTCCGCTGTAGACAAGACACAACAGTGTTCTCCCCAGAATTTTTTTCCAGCTGGGTGGACATGAAAAGTAGCCAGGTGAGGTGGGACGGTGACATTTGATGATGGGGAAAGTGCACTGCATTATGCTCATTATATAGGTCAGGAATGTCTAACTTTTGTCCCACTAGATGTTTGAAAACGATGACTCCCAGATTCTGTGGTTGTAGTATGGCAACACTGCAGGAGTTGTTGTTCGCAAACATCGCAGTGTTGTAGTTCGGCAACATCTGCAGGGAGTTGTAGTTCGTAAACACCTGAAGGTAACCCAGATGTAATATGGCAGCACATGCACATGTGACACCATTTGTGGCCTAGGGATCTTGGAAAAAGCTAGTTAACGTGCTAAAATAATCTTTCAAGTGTAAAAAAGGGCTCTGGATTGGGCAGTTTTGGCAGTAGTTTTTACTGACCTATTGGTACACCTATTAAACCTACCTCTAAATTTGTTCAAATCACAAGTGTTCTCTCAATAAATTTTTCAGCCGGGTGGCATGAAAAAGTAACGGGGTGGGCCATCCGGCTAAAAAACCTAAGGAGAACAGTGACCAAGTTGAGTGAAGTTCCCTATCAGGTTCGCTACAGACAAGACCAAATTGATGTTCCCTATCAGGTCCACTGCAGATGTGACCAAATTGAAGTTCCCTATCAGGTCCGCTGCAGACGAGACCAAGTTGAGTGAAGTTCCCTATCAGGTTCGCTACAGGCAAGACCAAATTGATGTTCCCTATCAGGTCCACTGCAGATGTGACCAAATTGAAGTTTCCTACAGGTCCGCTGCAGGCGAGACCAAGTGAGTGAAGTTCCCTATCAGGTCCTCGCAGGCGAGACCAAGTTGAGTGAAGTTCCCTATCAGGTCCACTGCAGATGAGACCGAATTGAAGTTCCCTATCGGTCCGCTGCAGACGAGACCAAGTTGAGTGAAGTTCCCTATCAGGTCCGCTGCAGACGTGACCAAGTTGAGTGAAGTTCCCTATCAGGTCCACTGCAGATGAGACCAAGTTGAGTGAAGTTCCCTATCAGGTCCGCTGCAGATGTAACTAAGTTGAGTGAAGTTCCCTATCAGGTAGATGCAGATGAGACCAAATGGAAGTTCCCTACAGGTCCGCTGCAGACGAGACCCAGTTGAGTGAAGTTCCATATCAGGTCCACTGCAGACGTGACCAGATTAAGTGAAGTTCTCAACCAGGTCCGCTGTAGACAAGACCAACAGTGTTCTCCCCAGAATTTTTTTTCAGCTGGGTGGCATGAAAAAGTAGCCAGGTGAAGGTGGGACGGTGACATTTGGTGAGGGGGAAAATGGTGCACTGCATTATGCTCATTATATAGGTCGGAATGTTAACTTTTGTCCCACTAGATGTTTGAAAACTATCAGGGAGATTCAATAAAAGTTCTTATCGTTTAAAATGGTGCTAATTTTGCCCCAACCAATCCGATTGTTAGCTGTTAGATGTTAAATAAGATCTGATTGGTTGGGGCAAAATTTGCACCATTTTAAACGATAAGAACTTTTATTGAATAAACCCTGTACGACTCCAGCATTCTGTGGTTGTAGAATGCAGCGTGTTGTAGTATGGCAATAGTGCAGAGAGTTGTAGTTTGGGAACACTGCAGGGAGTTGTAGTGTCGGCAAGATCTGCAGGGAGTTGTAGTTCGGCAAACAACCTGAAGGTAACCCAGATGTAATTTGGCAGCACATGTGACACCATTTTGTGGCCTTAGGGATCTTGGAAAGCTAGTAACGTGCTAAAAATAATCTTTCAAGTGTAAAAAAGGGCTCTGGATTGGGCAGTTTTAGCAGTAGTTTTTACTGACCATTGGTGCACCTATTAAACCTACCTCTAAATTCGTTTCAAATCACAAGTGTTCTCTCAAGAAATTTTTTCCAGCCGGGTGGCATGAAAAAGACCCTAGGGAGAAACACTGGGTCCTGTCTGTAGCAGACCTGATAGGGAAACTTTACTCGATCTGGTCTCGTCTGCAGCGGACCTGATAGGGAACTCCATTCAATTGGTCTCGTTGCAGCAGACCTCATAGGGAACTTCACTCAACTTGGTCTTGTCTGCAGTGGACCTTATAGGAACTTACTCGATCTGGTCACGTCTGCGGCGTACCTGATAGGGAACTTCACTCAATTTGATCTCGTCTGCAGCGGAACGATAGGGAACTTCACTAACTTGGTCAGTGTTCTCCTGGGGTCTTTTAGCCGAGCGGCCGACCCGGCTACTTTTTTATGCCACCGGCTGGAAAAAAATTCTTGACAGAACACTTGTGATTGAAGAATTTAGATGTAGGTTAATAGGTTGTACCAACAGGTCAGTAAAAACTCCTGCCAAACCTGCCCAATCAGAGCCCTTTTTTACAATTGCAAGATATTTTAGCACGTTAACTAGCTTTTCCATGATCCCTAAGGCCACAAAATGGTGGCACATGGTGCTGTGCTGCCCTATTACATCTAGGTTACTTCAGGTGTGTCCGCACTACAACTCCCTGACGGATGTTGCCGCACTCAACTCCTGCGGATGTTGCCGACTACAACTCCCTGCGGATGTTCCGATACAACTCCTGCGGATGTTGCCGCACTACAAATCCTGCGGATGTTGCCGCACTACAACTCCCTGCGGATGTTGCGCACTACAAACTCCCTGCGGATTGCGCCTAACTCCCGGAGTTGCCGCACTACAACTCCCTGCGGATGTTGCCGCCAACAACTCCCTGGAGGATGTTGCCGCACACAACTCCTGCGGATGTTGCCGCACTACAACTCCCTGCGGATGTTGCCGCACTACAACTCCCTGCGGATGTTGCCGCACTACAACTCCCTGCGGATGTTGCCGCACTACAATCCTGCGGATGTTGCCGCACTACAACTCCCTGCGGATGTTGCCGCACTACAACTCCCTGCGGATGTTGCCGCACTACAACTCCCTGCGGATGTTGCCGCACTACAACTCCCTGCGGATGTTGCCGCACTACAACTCCCTGCGGATGTTTCCATACTACAACACCCTGAATTCTACAACCACGGACCTGATAGGGAACTTCACTCATCTGGTCTAGTCTGCAGTGGACCTGATAGGAACTTACTCAACTGGTTTTGTCTGCAGCGGACCTGATAGAGAACTTCACTCAACTTGGTCTCATCTGCAGCGGACCTGATAGGGAACTTCACTCAACTTGGTCTCTCTGCAGCGGACCTGATAGGGAACTTCACTCAACTTGGTCTCATCTGCAGCGGACCTGATAGGGAACTTCACTTAATTTGGTCACATCTGCAGTGGACCTATTAGGTAACTTCAATTTGGTCCTGTCTGTAGCGGACCTGATAGGGAACTTCACTCAACTTGGTCAGTCTGCATCGGACCTATAGGGAACTTCAATTTTGCCTCGTCTGCAGTGAACCTGATAGGGAACTTCACTCAACTTGGTTCTCGTTTCAGCGGACCTGATGGGGGAACTTCCTAACATGGTCCATCTGCAGCTAACCTAATAGAGAACTTACTCAAATTGGTCTTGTCTGCAGCGGACCTGATTGGGAACTGCACTCGATTTGGTCTCGTCTGCAGCGAACCTGATAAGGAACTTCACTATAAACTTGGTCAGTGTTCTCCTAGGGTCTTTTAGCCGGACGGCCCGTCCGGCTACTTTTCATGTCACCTAGCTGGAAAAAAATATCTTGACAGAACACTTGTGATTTAAACGAATTTAGATGTAGGTTAATAGGGTGTTACCAATAGGTCAGTAAAAACTCTGACAAAAACTGCCCACTCCAGAGCCCTTTTTACACTTGCAAGATATTTTAGCACGTTAACTAGTCTTTCCAAGATCCGTAAGGCCACTAAATGGTGACACGTGCTTGTGCTGCCATATTACATCTGGGTTACCTTAGGTGTTTCCGAACTACAAACTCCCTGCAGATGTTGGCGAAATACAACTCCCTGCAGATGTTTCTGAACTACAACTCCCTGCAGATGTTGCCACTACTACAACACCCTGAATTCTACAACCACGGACATGATAGGGAACGTCACTCATCTGGGTTCGGCAGTGGGACCTGATAAGGAACTTTTCTCAACTTGGTCTCATCGCAGCGGACGATAGGGAACTTCGCTAAACTTGGTCTCTTCTGCAGCAGACCTGATAGGGAACTTCATTCAATTGGTCACGGGCTGCACAGACCTGTAGAATCAACTCCACTTGGTCTCATCTGCAGCGGACCTGATAGGGAAACTTCACTTAATTTGGTCACATCTGCAGTGGACTGATAGGGAACTTCAATTTGGTCTTGTCTGTAGAGACCTGATAGGGAACTTCACTCAACTTGGTCACTGTTCTCCTTAGGTCTTTTAGCCGGACGGCCCACCCGGCTATTTTTTCATGCCAAAAATTATTGAGAGAACACTTGTGATTGAACGAATTTAGAGGTAGGTTAATAGGTGCACAATAGGTCAGTAAAAAATACTGCCAAACTGCCAATCAGAGCCCTTTTTTACAACTTGCAAGATATTGTAGCACGTTAACTAGTTTTCCAAGATCCTAAGGCCACCAAAATGGTGTCACATGTGCTGCCATATTACTTCTGGATTACCTTACGTGTTGCCGAACTACAACTCCCTGCAGATGTTGCCAAACCACAAACCCTACAGATGTTGGCAAACTACAACTCCTGCAGAGTGTGAAATACACTCCCTGCAGGATGTGCCAAACTACAACTCCCTGCAGATGTTGCCCAAACTCTACAACTCCCTGCAGATGTTGCCAAACTACAACTCCCTTGCAGATGTTGCAAACTACAACTCCTTGCAGATGTTTGCCAAACTACAACTCCTGCAGATGATTGACTTACTCAACTTGGTCACGTCTGCCAGCAACCTAATAGGGAACTTCACTCACTTGTTCTCGTCTGCAGCGGACTGGTAGGGAACTCACTTAATTTGGTCATGTCTGCACCGGACCTGATAGGCAACTTCACTTTGGTTCATCTGCAGCGGACCTGATAGGGAACGTCACTTAATTTGGTCACGTCTGCAGCAGACCTGATAGGGAACTTCAATGTGGTCTCGTCGCAGCGGACCTGATATGGAGCTTCACTAAACTTGGTCTCTCTGCAGCGGACCTGATAGGGAACTTCACTCAATTGGTCTCGTTGCAGCGGAACCTCATAGGGAACTTAACTTAATTGGATCATGTCTGCAGTGGACCTGATAGGGAATTCACTCAACTTGGTTCAGTGTTCTCCCTAGGGTCTTTAGCCAGACGGCCCACCTGCTAATTTTTCATGCCACTCAGCTGGGAAAAAACTGTTGGTCTTGTCTACAGCGGACCTGATAGGGAACTTCACTTAATCTGGTCACGTCTGCAGCGTACCTGATATGGAACTTCATTCAACTTGGTCTCGTCTGCAGCGGAACCGGATAGTGAATTCACTTAATTTGGTCACGTCTGCACCGGACCTGATAGGGAACTCAATTGGTCTTGTCTGCAGCGGACTGGATAGGGAACTTCATCTGGTTCTCATTTGCAGCGGACTTGATAGGGAACATTCACTCAGATTGCTCTCTTCTGCAGTGGACCTGATAGGGAAATTTACTCAATTGGTCTCATCTGCAGCGGACACTGTTCTGGAACTTCACTCAACGGGTCTCGTCTGCAGTGGACCTGATACGGAACTTTACTCAACTGGTCTTGTCTGCATCGTACCTGATAGGGTATTTTACTCACTGGTCTCATCTGCAGCGGACCTGATTGGGAACTTCACTTAATTTGGTCACGTCTGCAGCGGACCTGATAGGGAAATTCACTTAATTTGGTCATGTCTGCCAGCGGGACTCATAGGGAACTTCAATTGGTCTCCGCCTGCAGGGGACCTGATAGTTAACTTCAACTCAATTTGGTCTCGTATGCTGCAGACCTCATAGGGAAACTACTTAATCTGGTCACTCCTGCAGCATACCGATGTAGGGAACTTCACTCAACTGTTTCCGTCTGCAGCGGACCTGATAGGGAACTTCACTCAATTTGGTCTTATCTGCGCGGACCTGATAGGGAACTTACTTAATTTGGTCACATCTGCACTGGACCAGATAGGGAACTTCAATTTGGTCTTGTCTGCAGCGGACCTGATAGGGAACTTCACTCAACTTGGTCTCATCTGCAGCGGACCTGATAGGAACTTCACTCAATTTGGTCTCGTCTGCAGTGGACCTGATAGGGACTTCACTCAACTTGTTCTCATCTGCAGCGGAGACTGATAGGGAACTTCACTCAATTTGGTCTCGTTTGCAGCAGACCTGATAGGGAATTTCACTCAACTTGGTCTGTCTGCAGCGGACCTGATAGGGAACTTCACTTAATTTGTTACGTCTGCACCGGACCTGATAGGGAACTTCACCAACTTGGTCAGTGTTCTCCCTAGGGTCTTTTAGCCAGAGGGCCCACCCGCTACTTTTCATGTCACCCGGGCTGGGAAAAAATTTTTTAAGAGAAACATTGTGATTTGAAAGAATTTAGATGTAGGTTAATAGGTGTACCAATAGGTCAGTTAAAAACTCCCGCCAAAACTGCCCAGTCCAGACCCCTTTTTACACTTGCAAGATTATTTTAGCCACGTTAACTAGCTTTTCCAAGATCCCTAAGGACACAAAATGGTGGCACATGTGCTGGTGCTGACATATTACATCTGGGTTACTTCAGATGTTGCCGAAGTTCAACTCCCGCATTCTAAAACCATAGAATGCTGTGTGCGGAGTCATCGTTTTCAAATTTTAGTGGGAGGAAAGTTAGACATCCCTGAGACTATATATGATCAAATGCAGTGCACATTTGTCCCCACCACAAATTTCCCTGTCCCACTGTTACCGGCTTACTTTTTCATGCCACCCGGCTGAAAAAAAATTCTGGGGAGAACACTGACTTTTATTATCACAAATCTGCAATACTTCTTCTTAAATATGGCCCGGTATTCCACTAATTTTGCTAGGAATGTGCTGTTTTTCTAAACAATTACTATACTGCACCAATGGCTTTATTAAACCAAATCTAAAGATTTATAAATATGCCCCCTTTTGTCTGCAGTTGGCGGTTGTGTTTGATTTTCCCATTGCATAAGAACAAAAAGATAATTATTTTCAATTCCATACATACAGAAATAAAAACAATTTAAGTTTATTAAATATAAATTTTATAAAACTCTTTGAAGATTAACACTTATATACAGAGTAATAAATAAAACATCTCAATTTAAATAAGAATTTCTATTTACATTAGCGTAAGAGTAAATAATGAATAATAAAGCCTCTTGTTTAAAAAGGTAGTAAGTAGTTTACTTTGGAAGGTCTGACTTGTACTAGATAGACTGATAGAATATTTAAGGTTCGTACACACGAAAAGACACAGTCGTTCGGAGATCCGGTCAGTCGGGCAACGATCCCCAACCGAATGGCCGATAAAAGTGCCATACATGGGCCGATTATCGGGACCTGCGATCGCACATGTGTACGAACCTTAAGATTGGATATTCCTATAAATATGTTCCCTTACTTTAAAAGATCTACTGCAATTTTTTTAGTAGTAGGCGAAGATGACTACAATGGTGCTGAAGGGTCTTAAGGTGGCCAGTACATGGTGGATGTCTATGAAATAATACTTGTAGTATTTCTCGCTTTCTACGAACAGCGTAAGAACCTTCGCTCACAGCAGAATTTTTGCCCTAATGAATTAAATAGCAGCAATAATAGATATAAAATTTGTTCATTGTTGTGTATTTATAAATATATTATATGTCAATAAATAAAAGGATAATTAGTTTAGATTAAAAAGTTATATAACACATTTTAGAAATCTTGGTATTTCAGCATTGAAGGTTTTGTCTTTTCTTCTGAGGAACATTAGACCTAAGAATGGAAAGCATAGGTAAGTATAGGTCATGTTTATATAGATATATAGACACTTCTATTCAGTGAGAAGCACAAGTTGCCATAATAATATTTATGCTGTTAAAACGCAATTTTACAGGAATAAGCAGTCCAGTGACCTGAATCGCAATAAAAAAGCTTTCCGGTTTTAAAATTCACTAACTAATCTAGCACCTGTTAGATATGGGGCCTCATTTACCCGAACCACAAATTACTCCGGGCAAATATGGCTTACGGGTCATTTAATACTGGATTTGCACCTGGTGGTAAATACCAAGGGGATTTTTACCCAGCACCATTTTAAGCCAGCTTTTTAGTGGTCTTAAAATTGGTGGATTTAAAGTGGTGCAAATCCTTTATTAAATACATTGCGCCAGTTGCATGGCTGTCTTTTGTGAAATTGGTGCAGCCAGTGCAAATATGGAGTTAAACTGCGCTAACCTATTCATATGGGTGGCATGAGTTATAACCCTTATTTGTAGCACAGCGCACAGGGTAATCAGGCGCCATGGAGTTTTACTTCATCAATTGCCATAAATATTAGCGGTCATTATTTCTACGGTAATAATAATTTATAGTCAGGAGTTGTATAAATAATCTAGTTTAACCAGCCACAGATGTTTTTTTTTTTTTTTTGCTCACATCCTTTGTGCAGTCCACAAAGGATTTTAAATAGAGATCATATATGGAGGGAATATGAGCAAGTCCATATTCTGCTCAGAATACTCAGTCTCGCCTAATAAGTAAAGATGATACCTCAGTAGCGACATACACATTGCTCGGGGTCTGGGGAGAATAAAAATGGGGTGATAAGCTCCTCATCCATGTATCTTGAGGGAGGTTACCATGTCTGGACATCAAGGCTTGTCTGTGAAGAAAAAAATAGTAATTGGTAATAAATGTACAATACAAAGTGTAAGATTCAGGTATGGATACATAATTAAAGGATATATTCATTCAAAAAGTGACTATCCTTTTTCTTATTAATTGAAGAATGGGAGGTAAAGGAGCTGTCTTACCTCAGATTTCAATTACTCAGGAGTCAGGAAGGAAGATTGTAAAATTTACCCACGACGCAAATCCCTCGCTGACAGGTACATTTTACAATCCTGGCTCTGATAGATTAAGTGAAGAATGGGGGGTTTTTAAATTAGTAAGAAAAAGGATAGGTTCACCTTTGAGTAAACCTATCCTTTAAGTTCCAAATTTATCATTTTTAAGCCTGTGCTTTGATATAAGCAGACTAAAGTATTAGAATAGTAAGCTTTTAGAAATTTCACTTACAAAATATGTCTTGGACCTCATTGTATTTATGTGCTATGCAGGGTAAGTGTTTTGCTTTGCATGGAGCTAGTATAATTAATAAAATGTAATTAGATACAAAGGTATGTTATCTGTTGTGTTGTTTGTTTGTTTTTAACAATGTCCTTTAAGCAGAAGTGTTCCAATCATTTGTTTCAATGATATGTTACTGTTGCATGAACATTACTTCTATGAACATAAAAAAACATGTTATTTGTCTCTGGTACATACCGTTCACTTTTGTGCCCATCCTCTTCATCATTCTCTGATCCTAGCGAAGCTTTTTGTTTGCCTACGGATTTTTCCCTTAGATAGTCGGGGTTGGGTTAATTTGAAATAGGGGTCCTTTTCTTCAGGTTATTCTTTGGTTCCAGGTCATTGTTTTACACGTCCCTTTTCATTGCATGTCCTTTTCATCCCTTCATTAACCAATGCCAACACACAGCCCAGCAAACACAGAGATAATCAGCCCCCAGGACAACCACCATAGTAACAGTGTTTGAGGAGAGGCGCATCAGGTAGAAGGTGGGGTCGTAGGATCATGTACTCTAAAATTCACAACTGGTTCCCATGAAGGCCTGCAGGGCACTGGCAAACATGGCCACTGAAGTGGGGTTGTAGCAGGTTCCACCTTCTTACAGGGCTGGGAAACTGCAGGCATCACTCGCAAGGTGCAATCTCTCCCCCAAACCAAGGGTGCAGGAGCAGTGTAGCTGTTACATCATCTAACCGTCCCCCCATTAGCAAGGGGCTGCTAGCACAGAGTCATCAATGTTCAACTCACAGCGGGATCCAGAGAATCCAGCACGACACTTGCAGAGCACATTTCGGCCCATATCTAGGCAGTGACCCCCTGAATAAAATAAGGAAGAAACCAAGTTTAGTAAACAGAACCACGAAGGTTCTGTGTAGAGAGAAGGAGCGTAATTATTCTTGAAACTACCATTCAGACAGGGGCGTGTGCACCGGTCAATCTTCTTTTCACAGTTAGACCCATGATAGCTGCAAGGGGCGGGCAGCGGCAAATAATTAATCCTACTCCACTGCTTTTCTATACAGGTGCCTCCATTAAAGCAGGGCCCATCGTTCACATGTCATAGCGCTGGATATCACAGTTCTTGCCATAAAAACCGTGGGCAAACACATTCATAGTCATTTCTCCAATCCTGAAGGGGAAGGGATGAATGGGAGGCAGGAGAAAGAGGGGAATGTGGCAATAGAAGGTAGAGAATGGAGTGGTGCAGCAAGGGTATTGAGTTAAGATAAGATGGCATAGATGAACAGGTATGGAAATGGGTTAAAAAAGATTGAGGAGGATTAATTTGGGAAAGAGAACAATTGATGACAGAAATGTACAAATTGGATATTTAGGAAAAATATTGTAGATGAATAGATTCAAAGACAATGGCATGGAAGAGGCAAGACAAATGATATAAAGAACAGAAAGAAAGGGAAGGTATATAAAGGTATGGGGAGAAATACAGAGTGCTACGATTATTATTTGTACAAGAATAATGTACATATGTTACCCATCAAAACATACATTTTTTAAAAAGCCAACAGGCATATGAAAAACAAAAAAACAGCTGGGTTTTAGAATGGTGATTACTAAGCAGAAGGAAAACAACAAAAATAAAGACATTTCTTCTAATATTTCAGTAAATGTAATAAAAGGCCCAAATGTTGGCCAGGACTATTCATCTATCAGCCAATCTTTTTAGAAGTCTGAATCACTGTCACAACAGTTCAGCCACGCCCAATAGGGGGCGCGCACGTTCAGCCGAGATTTTTTGATATACCTGATCATATGTTCGGGGCGACCGAGATTGGGTCCCTGCCACCCCCAATTACACCATCAAGGTAATATCGGTTGGTAGGACTCTGAAAAATTTGGGTGGTGTGTGACCAGCCAAAAAATAATAATAAGCCCCATAGTTACTAATTAGGTGAGGCCACACTGACGGATGAACAAAGGCGATCATGCAAATAACATCTGTATATGCATCCATGCAATAGTACGCAACAAAGTGCATTTCTGTGCATCAGAGCGCATTTGTGCATCCGTGTGCATTTTTAGAGGAACATAGGATAAATACAGACGCGATATCGCAAGACAGCACACACACCAGACAACAGATACATCAAAAGGGATAGACATGGCAGAGAGTTCCGGCCTGGCCATGTGGCTACCCTTGATATCCTGCTGGTTGTAACCCTGTAACAAGCGAAAACTAGCCTTAATTTCCCATTTATAAAAATTAGTTCCTTTACATCCCATGTTTCCACTTCTACAGCCAAAACAATATTATCATGAGTAATGATACAGTAACATCTTTTTTTCTTTTTTTTTTGATAATTCTAAAAACGCATTTTGGGCCAATAGTAATAAATCCAAATGTGACCATTGTAAAGCAGCAATAAACACTGTGAATTCAAAACTGAGTTTTGCTAGTGTCTCCCTGCCTTTGCTTTTGAACTGTGACCATACATTTACCATCCCCATAGAACACCATTGCGTTGTGCACATTTATATGGCCAAGAACACTAATTGAAAAATACTGTCAAAGGCGGCAACTGGGAGATATATTACCATATTACGGCTTTAGGCTTTTCACACAGGTGGCTTTGGTAGTGGTTTGCCAATGGAAGCTTTACCGGCAATCACAATAAAAAACAAATTCAAACAGTCCACTCGTGTGAACGTAGTCCACTGCGGCTTACATACTCCGTATTTTAACCACTTATGGTCCACAATAATCTAACATAGGGCCTAAATAAACCACTGTCCAAAGCAGTTCACACAGATGAAAAAAGGTTTCTGTGTGATATCTTAATGTTTTTTTTAAAAAGTAGAAGGGTGTAGATTATTAAAGGAATAGTTCACACAAAAAAGGAACTATTCCTTTAAAGCAGTAATTGAAGACCGAGAGGTAAAGGTCCCATTCCTTACCTTCCGTTCTTCAATCACTGACCAGGATCCAGGATGGGAAGGTAAGTATAGTTACTCATGCCACAATCCACCGCGGCTCAGTGAAAATTGCCGACCACTTCCTGGTTTAGTTTAATATAGCGTGCATTATGAGCATGCGCCTTAGTGAAAAAAAAAAACTAAACCAGGAAAGCAGTTGGGTTTTGTCAAGGAGCTGCGGTGGATCGTGCGTGAGGTCCTGGATCCTGGTCAAGTGACGGAGGTAAGGAATGGGTCCTTTACCTCGGGTCTCATCACTGCTTTAAATGAATTAGTTCACTTTTTGGTGTGAACTTATTCCTTTAATATCTACACCCTTCTTAATTTAAAAAAAAAATATTAAAGATATCACACACGAAACCTTTTTTCATCTGTGTGAACTGCTTGGACTGTGTGAAATATTCCTTAAAAGAAAAAATTTTTTTTTTTTACTATTGGTATAAATGTAATTTGCCTCTTGCAGCAAAACAATTACAATCAGTAAGAAATCTGGCACAAGTATAGCTAATAAACACAAATTATACCGTAATATAGTACTTGCCTAGTGTCACTTGTTAATCTGGGAGCTTCACACCACCAAAGTTTCAAAGGGTCAGGGGTGAAAGGTGATTAGTAATGTTATAATATGCAACTAAACACAAAAGTATTGTGCTCAGATTTGCAGATCACAATTACCCAAACAAAACACTCCAGAGTTTATGTAATCAAATTTAGAAATACGTAGCCCACCTGTAAAACCAGTAGCTCAGTTTGTGGAAGCTGTAAAGTCTTAAAATGTATAATGGCTGGTCTGGCGCAGCCATAAAGCACTAGGAGGGATGTGCAGCCATAAGTGCTGTTACATGGTTGCTAAAGACGTATAAAATACAAAAGTCTTTTGGCTAAATAAAGGAAAGACATTCAGGGAGATGTAATAAAAGTTATCATTAAAAATTGTGCTTAACTTTGCACAAACCAATCAGATGTTAGCTTTCAAATGGTAAATAACATTGATTGTTGGGGCAAAATTAGCACCACTTTTAACGATAAGAAATTTTATTACATGTCCCTGATTAGTCTGGGAGTGTGCCTCAGTGTAAGTAAATACAATCTTTGCATCTATACAGATTTCTGGCTTCTGTTTAATATATATATTGTATTATTCTTCGTCTTGGAGAAATGGACTTTAAGTCTACCGCCATTGAAAAGTTAAAAATAACTGGCAGATTGATACATCCATTATAAAAATTCAAACTCTAATAGAAAAATAGGTTATATAGCCTTGTTACAGATACATTGCACAGGTAGAGAGTATAAACAGCAGTTTATATTATCCTAACAATACACAATGCTATCTAAGTCAATTTTACTTCACAAGGAAATTAGAAATTTAAAAAAGTGTGAAGCAAATATTACTGGACGCATGGCTGTACAGGCTGTGTTAGGGAAATCGGCCCAGTGGCCATCCAACGCTGAAAGGAAGACTGTCCAAGTCCAGAAGGCAGAACTTCAACACTGGCTTCTAATATTCCTTATCCTCACTTAGGTGTCTCATTGCTGTATAGGAAGCTTCTATAACGTAGAGTCATTGAATTCCAAGGAGACTTTATAATACGCTTACATTTTACAATAGGTAGAAAATATTCCTATGGATAATACAAGTTTAGTTACACGACAATGATGACGAAGAAACCTTTACAGGATATTTATGGCTCTTGTGTATTTTAAGGATACAATTTAGGACAGATTTTATGGGGATAATTCATCATAAATAATTATTATTCATTCAATCCAATTATACGTATCTAAACAAGGCCATCGATTCCATAGCAACGTGCAGTTATAGTACTATTGTATTGAATAACGTGTGCTGGTTGTCTCTACATAATTAATAATGTGGTCACTCCAAGCAATATAACCTAATTAAGTTGTAAAACCAAATTCAGTCTGAAAATCCCTATAAAAATGACTCTAGATAATCTAAATTTAGAAATATATTCACACTGAGCACTTACATTACAGCTGCCTCCATCTTGCATGGAGTAACTGGCACATCATTGGTAGTCTATTTCACAGTTGGTCCCTGTGTACCCAGGACGGCGTTGCATGGAGTAGCTTCCTTGCCGGTATTATGAGCAGCTGGGCTACGTTGCGGGCCATGGACGATGGTTTGGCATAGTTTAAATCCTGGTAACAAACGAGCCCTCCCCCAGCCATCCTGACCGATACACTGCCATGGCTGTAGAGCAGCGATCCAGTGGGCACCCAGGGTAACGCACACATTCATTGCACAAATCTCCTGTGCCATTCCCATACGGGGGACAGTTTATCACCCAGGAACCCTGCAAAAGCAGCGGAGACTCACTGACATCCAAGCAGACAAATAGCATGTAAGAGAATAAAAAACACAGTCATGACTAGGGTTTCTCATATATTTGTGGCCATAGGTACTTTCCCTTCAGAACAAGCAGCTGCAAAAAAAATCACTGTAATAACAATGGGTAAAAAGAATTAGCATGAATAAATTGTGTACGAAAATTATAGACAAATTAAAAGGTTCCTATGGCAAAGTATTGTATCTTCGTTTGCCATATGTGTTAATGCATCAAAAAGAGGATTGATAGAGGAGAGGAACATACAAAGAATGAAAAGGTATTCCAAGTGTCCCTTGGTGGGCAAGTATCACTAGGTTCCATGAAGAAAAGTACAGAAGTGATGACTGGATACATGATATTAACCTCATAGGCAGAGGTATAGATACATAATAAGTAGTAGATAAGTAATTATAACAAATGTTAGCTGCTTCTTCAACCGTAGAAGATTTTGATTTTGCCTGATTTAGATCATATTACCAGATCCTTGATTCATGCAAGGAGCAGAATTATTGAGATGGCCACACACCATAACATCTTTGTACAAGTGCAACCACGTGTAAATCCAGACTTTAAATGCACTTATGGGTGAATTTTACATAAAACACTGTAATAAAGGGGTGAAGGACCGCTTTTTCAGGGTCGGGACGAACATTCTGGACAGGGGAATAACTATTCAGTTAGACCCAAAAGCCAAGAGATCCCATGTGCAGCAAGCCACAGCCATCCAAAGGACCAACCTCTAAAGGGCTCTTCTGTTCAGGTGACATTAAGGACCATATCCGCCCTCTAGTTGTCTGTGGTGTATGATGACTGGCACAATGACAGACGTTTGTGGCTTGAAATGGTAAATGTGTTGACTGATAGCATCACTATTCCAATCACCAGGGGACTAGATTATCCTTTACAAACATTACGTTGGCCACCGATGATAAGTAATCTTAATAAACACAATCGCAGCTGAATAAAAATACCAATTATTGAAAAAATACAAGGGGGTTACAAACTTCCATTTTGCTTTTTTCAATGAGTTTTATTTCTTGCTTATAAGTCTTTTATTCCCACTGTATTGTTCTGAGTTTCCTACATTTATTCGTCCTGTGCCTTTGGGAATACTCTCATGACATCATGCCATGGCAAAACTTGGGTACAGTAGATTTGCTCCTTCACGTTTTGTTGCTTTGGATCATTCCTCTTCACTTTTCTGCACATGAATCTTTATTGTTTCTAAGCTGAAACAGTTTTTTTTTCCACTATTGCTGAACTGACATGATTACTAATAAAGCATTCAAGAAAGAGCACCTGCTTGATGGTGGAGGAGGGAGTGGGGGGTTGAAGCGGGAGGAGACTGGAAAACTTATACAGGCAGTCTGTCTCTATTGTGTAGTGTAAACAATAAGAAAACAGATTTGTGAGAAGGCCTTGCCCTCTCACACTACAATTATTAATGTCCTTGCCTCCGCACATCACTCATGGTTTAACACCATATGCACACCAAGCCTCTTCTATTCATCTCAAAAGCACTTCGCCAGGAGGAAGGGACATTAAGAATTGTCTTCTGATATAACCAGTACCCATTGCTTCATTGCACCCAGCAAACAGCTTCTGCAACCCCACTTTTTAAAACTGTGAAGTATTCATCTGAAAACTTGAATTGAAGCAGTATGTAAGTCAAAGCTCATTATATGTTCTAAGTACCCTTCATTTATCTAAGCTGACGTTCTGTGGGATGGGCAACAAGGCCCCCCACACTTTAAGGGGTAATAGGACTAAAGAATATAAAATTGTACATAAAACCAGTTCATTTAGTAAAGTTACATTTTAATACCGGCTAAATCAGATGCTCATTTTAAAAGTTTGTATGTTGGGTATTGGCAAAGGCTGTAGCATATGCTTGTAGATATGAAGATCAGAGAACTATTCATGAACATAAAACTAAAACATGTTGCGGCCGGTACCAAAAAGACCAGGCCAAAGAAATTTGGATCAGGATAAACGAGGAATGTTATATCCAGGACATCACTGCTCAAGGCTTGAAAGAGAGGTTGTTGAATTAAGGTTAAACGGTGTCAGGAATAAAACAGTCCACAGAATGAAGGACAGGGAGCAATTAAAATTAGCTATACTTACGTTCAGGAAACAAATTCTCCTTTCCATACAGCCAGAACAAAACAGAGTTGCCATCTTGGTCACACTGTGTAATGGCCAAATTGTCATCCTTGGTCTGCCAGTAATCAGAGCAGCGTCTCCATAATAATGACACGCAATGACGTTGAAGTGGTAAGAGTGAACGCGACTCACTTGCTGTCCTAGGTGTATGTCTTGGACCAGTCCTCCCCAACAGACAAACGCGTACGTGTTGCCCAAGGCGATTCTGAGTAGATGTCATGGTTTTCTGTGAGAGAAGCAGATATTATATCTTTAGTTTTAGCTTTTATAGAACATACAATCTAAAGTAACAGGACTTGGAGAATTAGAGTGAGAGCCAGTTCTGGGCAGAGTAGGAAGAGTATAATAAAGAAAAGCATTACACTGGGAGAGGGTGTGCAGACACGGAGAGGAGTTAAGATGACAACAAGAATCCTGAGCAAGGATACAGAGAGTACAAGGTGAAGGATCTTAAAAATACATGGAAGAGGAATAACATAAATATTGAGGTCTAAAGAAACATTAAGGAAGGTTTCCTATTATCTGATGTGAGATTTATCCAAAATTTTATTTTTGCGCACTTTTAAAAAGTTTAGTGCTTTTTAATAATTGATTCTAGTTTATTTAAAATAGTCAATTCAGGTTCAAAAGCTGGAAGGAAAACATTCATTTAGAAACATTCCTCCAACAAAATGTCTTTTCATGCAATGGAAATGCTTCAAGGGATGTGTCAATAAGGCACATTGGATACAACCCTATAAGGTATACACCAACACTTAGGATTGTCTCCATTTACCTCAAACCCACTTACAAATAATACTGCTGTACCCCATCTCACCAGGGTACAATTACAGGCACATTGGACTGAAGACTCAATGCGTCGGAATAATCGATACAGTAATGTAACTACAGTGCGGCAATTGTAAGGGAAATAAGATGAGAGAATGGGGCGTACATACCAGGTATGGGATTACAACCTGCTGGTAAGAATGCAAGTAAAGAAGTCAGATGCCAACTACCAAGGGAATGAGCAGGTTTAATAAGTTGTTTCTCGCATTCAATAGGGCACCTAGAGGGAGAACATAGTGCTGAGTAATGTTCAAATAATGCATTTACACCATAGATAAGGAATTCCATCAATGGATTGGCCTACCACTGTGTCATCTGCAGTCCAAGGGCAATAGTGTCAGGCCATAGTCGTGAAATGAGCATTAATGTGTATAGTCATTTACAGCTTTATCCAAAGAACTGGTAGAAAAAAAAAATGAAAATTTACCGTGGGACTGTTCTGCCGACGTTTGGTGCTCCAGGATTCTTAATATAAGGGAGGAAAATACCCTGTAAGAACAAAGACGTAACGTGGAAGAAATAAGTATTAACGCATGTGCACACACTGAGCATGTTTCAAAAAGGAGACAGCAAACGAGAACTAACATGAATGTTTGAAGCATCTGCAATATGTGTTGGGCAATAGCTATTTGGTATTTATGTTAAAATTAGTTGGAGTACAGAGATCGATGTTCTGTTAAACATGAGGAGTTGTTGTAGGATAACTTGCAAACAAAGAGAGAGAAAACTGTAAGAAACTGATGAGTATATGCAGAGTTTAGTAGAGAGTAAGAACACAGTTCACGCTATAGTGTTAATAGGTTGCATACTTCTATGGTACCAACAAAAACTGCACATTTTCCAAAATAACACATTTTTATTAAACGTAGAATAATGACAACAAGTGACTAGGCTGCACCCAAGAAACTGATCAACCTCAGCACTAGTTATAAAAGTTTCAGGACTGTTAGCATTAAGTCATTCAAAGCCACGAATTACCGTTACCAAACTCCAATTTACATACTTTGAACTCTGTGACAGGAAAAGTATAATGGAGAGTACAATGTTAAAATTATTGGCGTGAGAATAAAAGGTTGACAAACTTTTGTCTGTGCTACATCAGAATTAATCTAAAGCTCAGTTAACTTACAGTCTGAGTGGTTACTGAAGATTATAAACACATGCAAAATCTTTAAACCTCTTTTTATTAGCTCCGTACTGTATTTGCCGAGCTTGAATGTTGGCGTGTCTGTTGGTATCAACGGGAAAATGACAAGGGGGGGGTTCCAAATGAAGCTAATACTGTTAAACACAATGGAAAAAATGTCTTGAATGTCTGATGGAGGGGGACGAAATTAAAGATTAATAAAAACAGGGAAGTATGGAAGTATTATGTGGATCTAAATGAAAAAATGAATCAGGAAATGTTTTGCGAAACATGATATGAACATGATTGGAAATGTATGTTCATGAATGAGCAATACATAAACGTTATACCTAGACAAATTGATTTGGTGCCTATATGGAAGAAAAAACGGAGGAAAACCTAAAACACATTGGTCTTGGTTGACAACGGACTAAAGTAATTAAGTGCACATCTTACCTTGATGCAAGCACCATTGGATGAGGTTAGAGCAGATAACTGAAGTCATTAAACTGGTCCAGCCATATTTGAGCTCACTAAGTGTATGGAGACCAAAAGATTGGAGAGGTGGTCACAGATTAAAAGTATGTTATAATGCAGAAGATTTAAAATGTTTGTAACAGATAAATGATAAATGTTGGAAATATTCCACCACAATGTCAGGTGGCTTAGCTATGAATACGGTATGCCTAAAAGGAATCAGCTGGCAATGGTGATGGTTTCTATTAAATATCAAACAGAATGATTAGACTGTCTTAAAGTCTGGAAAGATCCAGTGTTTATGGATATCTAGTTTATACCTACACAGGCCTAGGATTTCCATGTGTACAGAGACAAGTTTGAAAAGAAATAAAGCTTATTATTGTCCATCATATACCTTATTTGATACTGGCCAGCTATGAATATCAGTAAATGAAGCATATTGATCATCAATTCTAACAGTCGCTAGTACAATGAACCTCAATGAACCTATTCTTGATTCCTCTGCATATTAGCTACTGGATGGTGGATATAGTTTGGCCACATGGACAACGGAAATTGCTGCAATTTATGATTTGAAATGTTGACCCTTCAGGAAAAAAATAATTCCAGCTTCATCTTTTAGCATGCTTTACTTAGTTTTCAGAAGCTGTAGCTTTCAAGATTGTGTCATGAAAGACATGGTTACAAACTGTGGGGTTCGAGATTGGCTTTGAAAACTGGCCCTGTGTCCACACATGTAGTAATGTAAATCCAATTTGACAATAAAATAATATCATGTGCTCTTCTGTTGAAAAACACATTATAGTTATACCGTTAGAATCCAACAAGACTTCTGACCGGCACTTGAAGTGAAAGGAAACACGAATTGGGCGGCTATCTGAGATGGATCCACTATCAGCAGGAAGGATGTCACTTACAGGACCAAGGTATACAAGGAGGTCTGGCGGGACACCACAGGATGAGCATGGCTTCAGGCAATACACGGAAGAAAGGTGACAAGGTTGAACAGTCACACACCATTGGACGGGGACTGCTAATGAATGGATTTTAGCTCAAAAACTCCCAGCTGAATTGTCTAGGGGCAGAAAAGGAAAATTGTTATCACTGGAAAACGGATAGAAGGTCTGAAAAAATTATTTTTATGCAAAATGAATCATATAACCAACAGCAGGAAGTCAACATATTCAGTAAGTTGGAATTAGAGAGAGAGGGAATAAAAGAATTTACAGCACAGGAGGACCTATAGTAGAAAACATTCAATGAGCTCAGTGAGTTATGTCTTTTTTGTGACATCAGTAACCAGAATTGCACTAAAAATCTTCTGTTTCTATGGAAATTTTAAAATTCAAAACACTGTTATTGTGCATGAATCGGCGCACTTGTGTGTATACACACCGTGGCAGGACATGGGAGATAGGGGTTTATAAAATAATGCAAATGCACACACAAATCTGTAAAAATCTAGGAACACCAAGTACGTTGGACATTAAAACTGAATTGTGTAATTTGCATAGGGATTATAACATATATCTGTAAAACACAGCTGTAAAAAAAACAAAACATTGGGCGCTGATCCATATGGGGGAGGCAAAATGTGTTTATTAAAGTTATGGAATACTATACTCATCCTTTTAAATACTTATTACAGGGCGACAAATAAAGGCCGGGCGCCATGATTATAATCATGGTGCCACATATACATGTCCTTTTCTGGGATTCTATAAATCAGGGAAGTATGACGGTCTGTGGGTAATAACTTTAACGCCAAAAAAACTTCTAGTTTACCAAATAGAGAAATCACTAAACTTTATTTGCACACATTACACCACACGAACTGCAGTGCCATTCCCATACACACCAAGACAGTTATACACACCCACATAGCTGCCATACAAATGCATAGCAGAAAAAAATCATTTTTATTGAGTACACAACTAAGGAAGTGACAAATGTGAATGTGTAAACAGTGTATTAACCAATTTGTACTCAAAAGACTCAAAAGGCCAACAACGAACACAATAATTGTGAACTGTGCCACCGACCACATGGGAAAGATGGTTTCCATCATTTTTTACAAGGTACTCACGATGGGGGCTGAGCAACCGGACCACAGCGAAAGAACAGGGAGGGCGGATCCATGAGGACTCATTAGTTTTAAGAACAATTCTTGAGAAAATTATGGTGCTGAGAAACAGTGCCTATAGCCTGGATGAGGAGACTGTGATCTCCTGGGTCAGTCAGTGTTAAGAGGAGGAAATCCATTGCATATTACAGGGTCTGTGCCAGTCCTGGTGGAATCTTCTATGGGACTGAGGTTTTGGTATGCACGGTGAAGGACTGTTGGACAGGAGGTTTGGAACAGACACAGTTGGGGTTATTTGTTTTAAAGTTTTTCAGACTGTTGGTTTCGTTATGAGCTCCCTTCAACTTTGTTCACGATCTATTCAGGGTGGACTGATGTCCATGCTTCACTGGTAGTTTTTTTATACCCAGTATCTGGGACCTCCCCGTCCATTTCCACCTCCCAATTTGTCTCCCCCTCCGCACTCCCCCCAGTCACTTCATTTGATCAGCCCGGGACTATTACATAGTATTAACATTAACAAAGTGTTAGATTAACCCTTAATTCACTGGTGGGGGAATGATTTAGACTCAAATCATTGTAGTCATTTCATCTAATTAATTAATCTTATAATTCCTTGATCACTCGAACTAAACAGGTATAGGGTTCAGTATTATTTTTAAATAGATACAAAACAACAATTACAGCGCAGAAAATTTCAATTTGTTGTACATCAATATATTTGGGTCTCCGTTACTACAGACTGGTATATATATATCACGTACAGTGGATAATATCATTTTCCTAGTCATGGATCGGATACCTATTGTGCTTAAGAATTAAGAAGTTATTATATCTAGGAAACAGCCAGGGAAATACGTCTATGTAAGTTGTTGTGATGGCCCAGCTGGCTTTGGGGTATGGCTGGGGATACTAATTCATGCAGCTGGATGCTAATATTTCAACCTGATGATCTAAGCCCAGCACACTCCCTTATCCCCCTCAATTTTCCATTATAGGGATCCTTTCCTTCCCTTTCTATCCATGTAAATTTTATTATTATTCACCCACCCACCCCTGCATCTAGGGAACATACGATTAGATGCAGGTTTCACCCCCAAACCCCCATCTGGTTTACTTGTGACTAACATGTAAGTCAAAATGAAAGATTCTTTCTTTGTTTGAAAGAATAAAAAGCTACCATCTGCCTGAGGTTTCTGTACTTCATCCTGGTTTATAGGTACCTGGGTCTGCATCAGCTACAATCGCAGCCAGCACTCAGCAGAGTACCACAGAAAATATACCGCTCACGTTGATCCCCCTCAGCTCTCCACAAAACCTTAAAGGGGAACTTATGCCTCATAAACCTGGAGATTGTCATTTGAAACAAAACAATGTCCTTGATTGGGCCAAGTGGACAATTTGCGAAAGAAAAAGAAACCCTTTACAGACAGGCTGAACTTTATTTCCCATTTAATTTGTAGGACCTCACTGCTAGGCAACATAGATAACACATTTTAACGAAAGAGATTCATATACAGTACCAGAAATTATAATGCACTTTTAGTTTAGAACTATGTTCCACATATGATATTAATTTAACAGGTACTTTTAAAATGGAAAGCAAATGTGGGTATATGCTTATAATTAAACAAAGATCCATGGGAATAACCTGAAAATGATCCTGATAGCTATATCATAAGGTACATAGGACACTTTCAAAAGATTGCATGTCAATTATTAAGTTAGCCAATAAATAGTATTATTTATTAGTCAAGATACCGTTACTTTCATCAATGGTTTTAACCCGGTACAATTCTCTACTACTGTTTAGTACTATGAAATAAATGATTGACATTACAATAGAAGTCAACAGGAGTGCAATGATACGGCAAATTAAAAAAAAAAACAGATGCAGAAGAGGTCATTGAAAATGCAAGACAACTGCCACTGCAAATATTTACAAAACCAAACAACAAGAGGGTGGCAGTTGTGCAACAAAGTACCTAAGCATACAATGCAAACAAACAAACAAACAAAAAAAGAGCAAAAACAAATGAAATATAAACATTCATCTACTTTAAAGTCCACGGCTGCTCCAGACTGTATAAAAGCACAGAATATCCCTTTATTACACGGTGGGACTTGTTTATAAACATGGTGTTGGTTCATTATCAATGCCATACAGTACTGCACCAATGTTATCGGTTATTTTACCCTCCTTGTATTTTATGCCTGGTTGCCAAATTCAGGGACCATGGACATAGTGGTTTTAGCAATTCCCGGGGACATCAAACAGTTTTGGCCATGGGATGGGCAGAAAACAGCAAGTAACTGAGCATCAAAGGTGTGGTACCACTGGCACAGAGGACAGACTCTAGTTTCTATCCATTGTCTTTATTTAAGTCAGAATGGCCTCAGAAAAAACCTAGAAACTTGCAGTCCCAATTCTAGTTACCCAATCCAATTAGCATGCACAGGGGGAACCCTGTGACTATTTCAGGGGGCTTTGGTAAAAACAACCCCTTGTTGGTTCACCTATTTTCCCCGTCACTTTTTACTAAGTCTTGGAATTGGTGGAACCTCTGTCTGATTCTTTCACCGTGAGCTTGTTCTCTCAGTCTCTCTGCCCATACTCAACAGGAACCAGCACAATCCATCTTCAAAGAGAGAAACATAGAAGTTGTTGATTTGTTTATCCTTTTCAGTATATACTTGACTGTGAACAGGAATACTGAAAGATGTTATTCTATGATGCTCCATCTACTGTGGCTTGCCAAGGAGGACGATAAATTGCACAGTCAAACCTGCTGTTCTGCACCCTACAAGCCCCTACACAATAGTAAGAAAAATATAACAAATGGCTGCAGCACCATAAGTCTGTAAAAAGTCAAACTTATTATATATAAGTTTAAAAGGGGTTTTTTAGCAGATGTGTCTTAGCAAACAAAAAAAACACATGAAAAAAAGGTTTACCTCACGGTTTGGAATCAACGAAGAGTCATTAATCATATTCATAATCATTTCAGACCTATGATTAGGACTCTCAGGACGTATGAAACGCGTCAGGTAAACCTTGTGTTTTTTATGTTTGTGGGGGGCTAAGACACCATTGCTAAAACCCTTTTTAACTTGTATATAATAACGTTTGGACTTTTAACAGACTTATGTTTTGCAGCCCTTTGTTATATTTTTGGCATTTGTGGTTAGGAGAAGGCATCCCCAGTGTATAGCACATGGAGTGAGTCCAGGGAAGAGCTGAGGTAAGGAGTCAGAGCCGCCATTGTCTTAACTTTGCATACAACAATGCGTGCACCGACTGTAAATCCAATCAATCAATACTCCCTGATCGCAAATCTGTTAGGCAAAGCGATTCCATTGTACCAACTTGCACTATCAATCTTAAGCAGATTTGAGAAATAGAAGAAATCCAATCCGAGGGCAATAAAAAATCATGCTGAAATACTAAGCATTACTTTCTGTACCATGAGCAATATGTACAATACACCCGGTTTTAGGGCCATAAGTTACTCAACAAGCGATTGTGTCCGTCTGCCCTTATACCGACACCTACAGGAATTTCCCTCGTATATTAAATAATGACTAGCCAGCAATACACTTCTCACAAATGTCAATTGATCAGTGCCCATTACCTTATTATATTTACATCCAATACAAGTCAAGGAGGTCCTAGGCAGGTAAGGTTGTGAGGTGCAACCCCTATATTCTGTGCCAACATCCATTGTCTCATCCAGGTCTTTTAGCGGGGCTCCCCCTGGCTAATTTTTCATGCCACCGGTGGTAAAGAATTCTTGAGGACCAATTGTTATTTAAAAGAATTTAAGATGTAGTTAGAGGTGTACCAATAGGCAGCCCTCCTGCCAAAACTGCACCAATCCAGACCACTTTTTTACAATGCACGATTATTTAAGCAAGTTAACTAGCTTTTCAAGATCCCTTAGGCCACAAAAATGGTGTGGCACATGTGCTGTGTGCCATATTACATCTGGGTACCCTCAGGATGTTGTCCAAACTACAAACTCCATGCAGATGCTTGCCGAACTACAAACTCCTGCAGATGCTGCCTAACTAAACTCCCTGCATTTTCTACAACCACGGAATGCTGGGAGGAGTCAAGTTTCAACAAATCTAGTGGGACGAAAAAGTAGACACCCTGACCTATATAATGGCCCAAGCAGTGCATTCCCCCAACACCAAATTTACCACGTCCTACCTCACCCGGCTACTTTGTCATGCCACCCAGCTGGAAAAAAAGTCTGGGGAGAACACTGCACTCCGTTAGGATTCAAATGTATATGTTTAAAGGAGGCACAATCAGGAAAGCTTCAAACAACTTTTATTAAAGTGGCTGAAAAAAACATGTTTATCAACGAACAAAGGGGGCTTTAACCCCCCGAAACAGTGTGGAAATGGTTTTGCGCACTTGAATAAAGAGGTTTGAAGCTTTCCTGGAGTGTGCACCTCCCTGTATATATTATGGTATATATATACATTGATTATTACATCCCTATAGCAACCATATCCGGGTGGGAAATCAGCTAATCAATGCTTTGCTCACACTGCTCCCTCAATAAATTCAGCTCAGCCTATAATCATGGTTCTACCTTTTTTATCATTCTTATCAATTTCCATATCTAAAACCAATAATTAACATGTTTGGGAAGGAGGGAATAAAACAAATATACAAATCCCCAGCAGATCTGCCAGTTTATGATGTCAGGCTCTAATGATTCAATGTCCACAGCCCCTCCCCCCTCAATGGAAACATTGTTTTAGTAATCCTGCAGCAGGTAAGGTAGGCAGAAAGCCATGCCGGCAGGGGGGCATCTGGCCGTACTCTGGTTGATAATCTTTACAGGTTCCTTATATTCAAGCATACAGTGTTCAGCCTACTAAGATCATGTGCTTTTTTAAATAGAAATTACTGTAATTGCCCCTTCAATCCATTCATTTTAATTCATCAATAGGGAGACAATGTGTGACCAGCTCCCATTCATAACCGACCAACGTTGCCCCCCCCCCCCAACCCACACACTTCTACCCATCCCCATCGCCTGTGCTAGGGATAAGTCCTGTGGTCCCCCCCCCTGTGCAGATGGCATTGACTGGCCAAGGGCTATACCGACTGGTCATAACCAGAGGGGACACCGAGTTTCCTATTTGAGTCAATGTTCTAAAGCCTAATTCAGCGTAGTGAGATGCATCAACACCCCCGGGCCCATTGTCCCATGATATGAACCAATCAGACCCAGGCACAAGCAAAGCTCAGAGTCCTCGCAGCGTTTGAAGAGGGAGCGACCGTGGGGATGGGCGGAGCAGCCATTGTGTGTGTGGCGGGGGGGCTATTGATGTCTTCTGACCACATGTTGTTGTTTAGGGTCTGGCACATGTGGCGGGACCCATTTCCCAAACTGTTGCTTTCCCTTGTTTCCTTTTGTGATTGTAATAAGGAGACGCGTTGTCTCAGCTGGACACACTCCATCCGGCACGCAGCACAAAACAAAAAGAGCGGCACCTCGGTTTACATCTGGAGGGGAGATTTGTAATCCGCTTCTGCTCAATGCGCCGGGGGGGCCTAAAGGCAATTGGGGAGGGGCTCCTTAATGGAGACAAAGGGGGTTTAGTAATGATTACAAAGGTAAGGTAAGGGGACAGTGATATGGACCAGGGGCATGATGGGAATATAGTAAGGGACTGTATGTAGGTGGGCCATGATGGATATAGTACGGTCCTGAGGTAGGCATGATGGAGATATAATAGGACTGTAGGTGGGCATGTGGGATATATAATAGGGACCTGAGGTGGGCATGATTGGGATATAGAAGGGTCTGTTAGTTGGGATGATGTGATTATAGGGACCTGTAGGTGGGCATGATGGGATATAATAGGTCTGTAGGTGGGCATGATGGGATATAGTAAGGGTCTGTAGATGGGTATGATGCGGTGAATAATAGGGACTGTAGGTGGGCATGATGGGATATAATAGGGAATGTAGGTGGGATGATGGAATAGATAAGCGGTTATGTAGTGGCATGATGTGATATAATAGGGACCTGTAGGTGGGCATGATGAGGATATAAAAGGGACCTGAGGTGGGAGGATGGGATATGAATAGGGATCTGTAGGTGGAGATGATGGGTATAGTAAGGGTCGGTAGGTGGGCATGATGTGAAGAATAGGACATGTAGCGGCGGGCATGCATGATGGGATATATAGGGACCTGTAGGTGGGCATGATGGGATATAGTAGGAACCTGTAGGTGGGCATGATGGGATATAATAAGGGACATGGAGGTGGGCATGATGGGATATAATAAGGACCTGTATGGTGGGCATGATGGGGATATAAGAAGGACCTGTAGGTGGGCCATAAGGGGATAGAATAAGGTCATGAGGGGTGGACATGATGGAGATATAGGAAGGACTGTTAGGTGGAATGATGGACACAAATGAGGAAAGTGTACTCTGCCCAAGCTGGGTTGATTATTACACCACTATAATCCTGGTGACCAAAACTAATATAAACACGTAGTGTTTAACCCACTAGTATGTACAGACATCCAAACAGGCAATGGAACCGAAGACCGCATAGATTCAGAATGAAAAGTTTATATAGGGGGAACAGAGTCTTAACTATTTCCAGTATATTTTAATTGCTGCAACCATATAAAAACAACACACATAGTAGAACCTAACTTCAGACAGTGAATCCAGTAGGTTGATGGGTATTAAAGTAAACAAGTTTTACATTAAAAAATCAGCATTGGGGGGTGGGGGAAAAACACAATCCGGGTTTATTTAATCTGAGGGTGCAAATTTTTTTGAGGATGATGAGGTAGGGAGAGCAATTGAAACAACCATTCAGATGTTAGAAAATGTTTTCTAACTAGTGGACCGAAAAAAAGGGTAACACTCTGAGTGGTGCTGCAAATGACAAACAGGGCAACTCTTTTTTAAAAAAGTGCCATGATAATCTCTTAAGGCAGAAGATAACGGAAGAAATTGGCTTCTACTCTCTACTGCCTGGTCTTGCTCTGACACTCTATCCTATTGAAGCTGGGTTTAAGCACTTAACTAGATAGAAGAGAAAGTAGAGTGCTCGCCCCAATCTCATTAAAGGGTTTTATGAGAATAATTCAAAAAATGGCAACATGTTCTTCCCATCGGGATCGCATGGTTACCTTCCCCCCTAGTGCCATTTTTAAAACACACTGCGGGCATGGCCGGCCACACGGTGCTTATTTCAACTTTGAGATATGATATGAAATTGCATGCGATTGAGATAAAAATGGGTGATCGCAGGTCAAGCATATCGAACGGAGTGCGCAATCGACACCCCACCCAAAATCACGTAATTGCGTACGGTTGCGCGATTGCAATGTTATAAAAATTTGTCAATGCGAAAATGCACCAAAATCACGCCAGGGTGTGCCAGCTAAGTGAGGTTTTCCTTGCATTGGTGTTTGCTAGGTGAGAGTAGCCGAGGTAAAATGGTAAGGCTGAGTGATTTACATGTTGGAAAATGACCCTCCCCTGTTTGCGGCCGTCAATGCCTTTTTTATTCTGGTGTTAATAGCTGGTAACATAGTTTGAACCCTAGTTTATTGGCAAATGCTGTGGGGAGAACTGGCACGGTTTGAATAAGCAGATTAGGGGGCCTCTTCCGTACTATTAACATCTATTAAATTAAGTATACACAAAATATACATAAAAGTGATGCTTGTTTTAATAAAAATACATACAATTGTGAACAGCTGTTCTTAACACGCTAACCAGGCCTATC